>SCDZ01001220.1:0-11976 GCA_004143845.1 Drosophila lacertosa | reverse complement strand
AAATACTGAGATTATTTCTGTAAAAGAAACTCTCGCATCTTGCACGTTGTATTTATCTTGTTCATATATCCCTCCCTCTTCTAACATTGAAACTTATATCAGCACCTAACCTGCATAAATGCAATTTCCACTTGTGATAATGACCTATTCGTTGTATTGGGTGATTTTAATATATCAAATATATCGTGGTCATCTTTCGGCTCCTCAAATTACCTTATTCCTTCAGCCCAGCATGACTTTTTAGATGGCATGCTTGAAAAATGTTTCTCGGACCTCCCCTTTGTCTGTCCCCGAAGATATGTATGTATCACCCTACATTAGAAATTACTTTATGTGATTGCATTCACCAACCTCTTATAATCCCGCCGTTGTTTCCGTAGAGGAAACTACACTTTATTAACTGAGTTTATTTATACAGTTTACATAACTATTGCTGTTAACATCCCCTTGGCCAATTTGTCTAATAATTGACTCTGTTCTCGTTTAGAGAACGACTGGTAAAGGTTTTTGGTTTGAGAAAGTACAGCGCCCATGTTCTTCTAAGAACTGAACCTGGAATAATCTGTGCTTTGACTTTAGTGAATGCTTCTGGGTGTTTATGGTAATGCATTTTTTTAAAATAAAATCTTTTAAATATTTCGATAAAATCTGTAAAGTCAAAGAAATGATTTTATTTCCTTTGTGTTTTGAATAAAGGGTATTTTTCTATTTGTTTGCGTTAAGTTACTAAGCTTTCTTATTAACTGTATTAATATTTATTTGTTGGTTTATTTTTTGGCTGCGATGCACAATGCATTAATTGGCACCAAAGGCGTACAGTGCTTAGAGAGCTATAAGCTATGATATAGCTATAAATAAGTGTTGATAATAAGTAGGCAATTTGGCCTCATTTACAACTACAATTTGGCAGCTCGATGATGCCGAGCATAGATAAGACAAGTTATAAAATAAAACCACTTACTATTAAACTTGCACTTACAACATCTGGCATCTTGGAACTTTAGAGTAAAAAAATTGTTCAAAACAAAATTGCACATTCTATAACAGAAAAAGTTTAAAATAGTCTAATTTTCAATCAGAAAAATCAAAAAATTCCAATCAAAACAATGTATATTTCTTGGCGACTTCTGCCGTTATTTTAATTCATTCCTTAACTATGCCTTTTTAAGAATTTAACTAGTTTTTAATATTATATTGCAACCAAAGGCTTGAATTCTGGACACAACGTTTTGGATCGTTGTCCTGTTGAAACAAGCAGACAATGTCCAGTCCTAATTTGGTGTCGTTTTGGTGCAATTTTAGTTTCGGTATATCAATATACCGCCACTACCGTATGTTTTGCGGCTTGTGGTGTACCTTTTTTTTATGCCACGCAAGCTTATGGCTCAAACCCAAATATACAGAACTTATTTTAATAGAAAAATATTACTTTTCCAAAAGAGTGTATATTAGCGCCACACAGCAATTTGATTATATTTGGATTGAGCTATTTGATTTCCTTTTTAAAATACATATTTGTTTAATTTAAATAGTAATTGGCTTCTTTAACATTATCAAAGACGAATACTCTCAATATGATCTTAAAGAGCAATTGAGAAAATAATAATATATATAATTGTTTTGGTCCTGAATGCCGCTTTATAAATAGGTTGCTCACCTATATGGGTTTAAAATAACCTTTTGGTTAAGTATAAAGTAGTGAAGTATTTCTATATTATCTTTTTTTTGGAGTGCGACACTATTTGACATCTGTCTGAAACACAGAAATTATTTAAGTTTCGATAGTTGCTTACATTGGAAAAGTTTTTAATTCCACTTGCATCGGTCTTCTTTGGCACAACTTATACTTGACTAGTAGAATAAAATGAATTCAATTTTAAAATTTAAATTGAAGAAAGTTCCACTTAAAAAGGGACTGATTTAGTTTGATATTCGGTTTTCGGTTGAGTTTTATTATTACTATTATATGAAGGTGTATGTGAATTTGAGATTTTGAATGAATCTCGGATTTAAATAGACCTTTTTGCAATCAACTATCATAGGAAAGATCTTATGTTTAGTTGATATATACGATTAAACTTGGCAACGGGGTGTGGGTTTTATAACTGCCAATTAGAAGTCGTCGCAAGGTCAAGGACCCAGGTTAATGTTAATTTACCAACATTTAGTCTTCTCCACTGAATAATTCCAAATGTTTTGCCCGATCGTGTTATCTGGCGGCAGCAAGTCAGTGGTATATGGTTTAGAAACATTTGGTTTAGGAAAAGATCTTCGCTTATTTTACCATTTAACCGTTCGTTGATGTATAAAGAATATGGAGGTCTTTAAGTGTCTCTTCTTTAGTCGGATGTTAGATGGTTTCGAATGGGTTTGTTTGGTTTGGTTCGTTTTAGGCATTATTAATTTCCTTTGCGTACAAAAAGTTCATACAGAATTCCGATTCCAGGGATCAAAATATATGCAAAGCGTAAAGTAAACACATAGTGAATATAATTAAACACAAAATTAAAGTTTTTTTGCAAGATCCATTCGTAATTGTGGCGCATCAAAAACTAATAAGCGTATGCAGCTTTACAATAATGGATCCTTTAGTGCATTTTAGATTACTCAGCAATTCTGTAGTTCATGATCAAAATTTGTAATGTGTAATGACTTATTGTATTTTTGTAAGCAGAGCTTCGTGTTTGCTGAATAATAATAATAATAATGTTATTTATAGGAAGCTTTTAAAGTTATTACCTCTTGTGTAAAGTTGAACTTCGAATGCAGTATTATACAAAGTAATCTGCAATGTTCTTGCTATTTATATCTAATTTAATACTTTTAATAGAATTTGATTTTAACCCATTAAAATGTTTTTTTCTTTTTTCTAGAATCTTAAGAACCAGATCATGACTACAAATCTTTGGGTGGAACAGGTAACAAAACGCATTAATATTTATTCCAATACTATTTCATAAAGACCCTCCTGTAACTGTTGTGTAAAACCAAGAGAGTTGACCGGGTTTTCTGAAAGGCGGTCATATATTTGTTCAGAGCTCAGTCGAATCTGGCGAATTAGTAGCAATTGACGGGTAAAATTCAAGAAACCCATTACGCTTAGCGCAAGTTCTGGTTCCAGTCGCTTTGGTCTGCGGCGACATACGTCGCAAAATAATCGAAGAGCGTTTGCTTGAAACTTTTTCATCAGATTGATATTCAGGATACGAAGGCATACCTGTAATACTACAGACTCGAAATTGCGACCTTGATCCAAGTGGATTATAAAAGAGCCGACTGATTCGGGAGGGCGATGAAGTAACACGATAGTGATTTTATCGATTTAAGATAGGTCTGATGCATTTTTTTTGTTTCGGGTTCTTATAAAAACTACTGAGGCTTTGGACGCTAGAACTTTAACCACTTTAGCCACCAGATGCTTAGTGGTTAGCTGCTTGAGCAGAAGATGATGCAACTCGAGCGTTACCGCCAGTTTAGCCGTAGAAGCGCGGCACTATAACAGTGCTCTGGTCAAAATCTCGAGTCCTGGTCTTCCGCCACCTACTGCTCCGCTTTTAAGATGGTCAATATAGTATAGTCCCTAATACTGCCTGGTGTTGGCGAGAAGACTTTCTGGGAATCGTCGATGGTGGCTTTACAAACACATTTATACTTCACCCCACACATTATATATAGCGAAATTGGGAAAATGCGATCGAAACTATTATTATATATTACAGTATATTTTACAATTTTAATACGTGATGACTTTCCTTAGATATTTATTCATTTTACTCGATGTACATTAAGAACTTTAGGAAGTCGGAAAGTGAGCATAAAGTTATTATAATATTTATTTTTTATTATCATACTTTGCTTTTCTTTATTGAATCTGTTATTTGATATGAGACTTACAATAAATATACAAATCTTATTACTAAATATTAAGTAATATTTCATTTGGACTATAATGCGATAGCGCGACTCTAGGGTCTATCACTGGGTTGGTAAGTCCATCCCACGAAGACGGGATCGGGAGATTGCGAAGGGAGCTTGCCATAGTAGTTTTCCTTGTGTACTGCTATTACATCTCTGACTGGCTGAATATTCAAGTCCCTTTGTATGTTTTCGTTTCGAACGTACCACGTTGAGCTTTGTGGTCAAGACTAAGAGGTAAATAAGCCAATGGAGGCTATTGGCTTTCAATTGTAAATGTGTTCTCTCGGCTTCGATGTGCCTGCGCCATATCAGTCTTCTATCAAGGTGTACTCCGAGATATTTAATTTCGTTTGCACTATTGTTGAATATGAGTGGGGGGTAATTTTGATTGTTCAAGGTAAACGTAACGTGCTTTCCAGTTATTTTTCTACGTCGAACAAATTAAGAGCAAGTTGCGCAGATGCTTGTATTGAAGCAGCTAGTAAGAATACCAGTATTATCAGCAAATGTAGATGCTCTAATTTGCCTGTTTTTTGGGATCTCTGCTGCACTGTCATATCTTTTAGAAAACTAACGGTCGTAAATTTATGACATTAAACGCTTGTCGGTGTTTTAAGGAATCATTACTTTGACTTTATACATTACACCTTCTAACCAAACAGCGTCAAATGCTTGAGAAACATCCAAAATTATTGCAGTGCTGTATTCTCGATTTAAACGCGTTCCTATTTCTGTTGTTACAGGATTGACCTGCTCAATACATTCAAACTCTCTGAAATGAGGCCAACCTGAATAATGTCATCGAAGAGATGAGAGATTGTGCAAACGTCACAATATTGGATCGCAATAATCACAAGGGGTTATAAGGTCCCAGCCCAGTGAATTTTCGGGCACAGTTGCTTTTTAATGATATTAAGCAGAGAGTCATTTGTTGAAGTCGGTAGTATAAGCGCACTTGTGGCTGGATTTGGTTGGAATACATTTTTAAGGTCACCGGTGAATGTGCTGGCTCTATCTTTATCGCTGCGGGCCCAGACGCCGCCGAGGTACCTTATATATTTTCTGTATCGAAGGCAATTGGTTTTTTGTGAGGTCAATCTAATCGGTTGATCTACGTTTTCTGGATGTTGTATTAGATTTATTAAAACTGACGAGTGATCAAATAAGAGACATTGCAAGACATTAGCCGCTTATCAGATTTCAGGGAATATATAATATAATTGCATTAAAAAGTTGATTTCATTTTGGGATCACGAGACGGATTTCCCAGTGTGTCTGCTTCGCATTGTAGCCTACTGCTGCTATGAACTGTTCTCCTAGTCAGTTAAAAAACTGCATGAAATCACATTCAATTATGGAGTATGGACGAGGGCTATTTGCGGCGGCTAAAGTAAGTTTGTTACCACTTCTGTTTATCGATATGTGGATGATTTATTCCGTAGAATAAGTAACCTTGTTTTTTAAAATTTTGTTTGTTTCTAAGGTGTGTTTCTGAAAGTAGCATTATGTCGATATGTTTTTCGAGTAGGAATTGAGCTGACTCATGTTTATGCTGACAGACCCCATTAGCACTCCACGCAGATATATGTAGGGAAGCCATTGATTATCTTGTTTGTTGTGATAACAGATTTTTTATTTAACCTTGCATAGTTGTTCGCATAAATGACGTGAACTCCATAAGGCTTTACTGTAAGTTATATAACGTTGCTTTAAATTTGCTCTGTTGCTGTTCTGTTGGTTGGTACTGTTTCAGCGATCCACATTGATATATGTAGGAAAGCACAGAATTCTTTTTATTATTGCGATACCGGGAGTAAGTCTTGCGTAGTAGTCCGCATAAATGCCATAAACTCCATAAGCTGCAAGTTATATTACATTTGCAAGTGGCACCAGTCCCTATTTTATTGTACTTGCGAATGAAACGTTTTTAGTTAAGTTTTCGGGGTCAAATGGTCTAGCGGCAGTCGCAAAGATGACGCATGGGCTTGATTTGATGTTAGAACGGACCGTTTTGAGACTGTTCAGTGGTCACTCTCTGATGTATTCGACTTTTCATAACCCTGTATATTAGGCAGCCTTTGATAGATTGCTGTCTTGGCATCCTCTCATCATCTTCAGCTTTAGGGGGCAGATCGTCAGAGTTGTCGGCCAAAATTTCAAATTAGTATTACGTTCGTAACTAGGCTGGAATTGATTTTTGGCTCACAGATCAAGAGTATCGACTTCCTTTAAATTTGAATGTAGCAATCCATTCCAATCTCCACGGTTGCTCTAACATTTTCGTTGTTTGAATCTTGTCTACTTGACAGAGCGGCGGTCGTTGTAATAGTTTTGGTTTGGTTTGTTTTGATCGATGGCTCATAGATGCCGTGTTTTCCCGTCGACAGAATTAAGCGGGCAGTCGATACCGTTGCAGTTTTCGTAATTACTGTTGCGGTTTTTAAAGAGATTGCTGTGCTACTCACCGTTGCTAAGCGCAAGTTTCTTGGGCCAGAGGATACGTGCATAGGTCTATTTATGAGTTTATTGGTAATGCTTAATTGATTAATTAATTATTTTGTGCGACTGCATCGCACTATGCGTCTTTTATCGGTATACAAGTGGTTGGTGCTGGAATCTCTCTTAGATTCACGCCGTTGAGTTCAGCTCCAAACTTATCTTCGATAAAGGGAAATATCATTACGGAGAGCAGTGCTTGGGGCCCTAGGTATTCCGGTTTCCCCAGTAATGGGAAGTTACATACAAAATTGCACCATTTGTTTTTCGTCAAAATAATTATGCCGACTAGTGTAGTTCGCTCTCTTTACTACTTTTTAGCAATGATCTTCGTACTGTCCCATTATCAAGTAATTATATATCCCGATGTAGGGACACTATGCCTTTCTTATAGGTATTTTACTTCAAGTAACATTTTATAGACTGACACAACACTGCAATGTTCTTGTGCTCATAACTTAATTTAGAAGCTCTCCTTTAAAGTTTACCGTTGACCACTTGTTCTGGGTATTCGAAGAATTATAGTGATTTTAGCATCGGAACTTAATCGAAAAATAAAAGAGCTGTTCTTATTAGACTGAATTGATGATTTCGAATGTATTGTGTATGCTCCCTGTCCTAACACTGAACGCCCACCGTGTCACTATCTTGCTGACGGCGAGCAAATTAAATCAATTCAATCTTTTACTCGATAAACCATACAAACGTATGCAGCCTGTGGTGCATAAGCACACCCGTGTGTATAGTTGGTCTAAGAATATCTAGACTGCTTGTATATATATAATGGCACCGAAGAATTATCAGCGTGGTAATTTTTATACTCGACACGTTGTGATGTCTGCAATTATGCATACGTGACCAAAGTGGTTTTAATCCCGACAGTGGAATATGACACGTTAAAGAAAAATCAGAGATATCTGGATTTTTCTGTGGTGCCTAAGCAATAATTAGAAGCACGGCTTACAGACTTTGCTTTAAGCCTCATCAGCTTCTTTCTTTAAGAATCTTTTTAAGCAATGGCTAAAAAGCCATTTAAGGACATACTGCTTCCTTTTCGAAATTATATTCAGGAGATAGTTGTAAGCCAACCAATAAACAAAAAAATTGGTATCTGGTAGTGTGGCATTTTAAAACTTAACACAATATTTCTTTTTTTCACAGTCATGGTACGATTACAAATTAAGGTGGGAGCCCAAAGAATATGGGGGAGTCCACATGCTGCATGTTCCTTCTGACCACATTTGGAGACCAGACATTGTTCTTTATAATAAGTAAGTAACAACAAGTTTTTCACTCGATTAATATGACTGGATGGCTGTTAAATATATGTATATATAATATATAAGTCAAGTTAAAGTAAATTGTATTATTTACCTTACGTATTTGCATATGTCTTAGAGCAATCACTATTTTTACTACAATTAATTCGTAGTATCAAACAGCACTATTTAGTTAATGTATTATTTACAATATAAAGCGTTTTATAAAAGTTCTTTGATCAAAATGCATTTTTACATATATTAAATTTAATATACAAATTATTTTATAAAAACTAGTAAGAAGGCTCTAGCCATGAGGGACCGTCAATAAATTATCAATACCGAGCTGTCATAACAAACATTTTAATTATCTATGTGCAAACCAAACCGCAATAAACCGGCTATACTTTTTAAACTGCCTTTTTCCTTTTTTAATTACAGTTTTTGAAAAATCCCGAAAACCTATTGCAAAACCATTTTTCATATCGTTCTGTATTAATATTAATTAAATGGGACGATATATTTATATCTTCTTTACAAGATATTAAAACAAGTTTAGAAAAGTTATTGCTAGTTTTTTGCAGAAATTGAAAAATCGCGTGATATAATATTGTTTTCGTAGTTTTTTTTGTTAAATTATATACCATTTGATCCAATGGCAAGTGGTTAAATAGTGCATTAAATAATACAACACATTACATAGCTATAATTTTTGATCGTTTTCCAACTTCACTAATGTCGATAAAAGTATATATTCTTCCCAAGGCAAAAACTCGAACTTAATATTTTAGTGATTTGT
Source organism: Drosophila lacertosa (assembly GCA_004143845.1). Taxonomy (NCBI): domain Eukaryota; kingdom Metazoa; phylum Arthropoda; class Insecta; order Diptera; family Drosophilidae; genus Drosophila; species Drosophila lacertosa. The sequence continues at coordinate 3,504 of SCDZ01001220.1, read as the reverse complement.
TAGAACTGGCTATCTTATTAGTTACGGGATGTTGTTGTCGAGTTCTATTACAAACTCATAACTGATTTGTCATACTGGTTCGAGATCCTAATTTTAAAAACTACTTCAAATATAAGAATATCTTAGTATAGTATACAGCGACATTGTTCCGTTGGTAAGTCTAATTTTTTGCGTAGTTTAGGATTGCGATTATCTGCTGAAAGCAACCAGTTGCCTGTCGTGATTTTGTTTTAATTTGGTGAATTATTTTTCAGAGGCAGACAATAAACGGCAGCTGTAATATTTTTTTCAGTTTGATTGCGCACCTTTAGCGATAACTGTGAATATTGTGTATCAAAATTTGCAAAGTACTTGAGGCTATTTTTGATTGGAACCACGAACCGCAGGAGACTTTTCTAAATATATGGCATTCCTTTGGTAATAATAGTAGCTCATTAATTGAGTGGCATATACCTACATCAATTGCTTACATCCAAATTATTTCTTGTTTTTAAATGATAATTTCCAAGTTATTATAACTAAGTCTTCAGCTACCAAAAAACATGCTTAAAGAATTACCTTTTATTTTTGAACGATCTTTAAGTTAGAGATCACATTTAATCAATTTATTTAATCAAAAAGCAACGTTGAATAAAATTTTACTAATTTTCATGTGTAATTAAAAATGTATGGCAATTTATTGGTATTCATTTATTAAAGAACACAAATCCTCAATTACAAATAAAATGAAATTATGAAATTATTATTGACTTCTGCGATTTACGACAGTTAAAATTGAATTAAATTAAGAAAAACTATTAAATTGTTCGCTGTGATAAACAATACTTTTGCCATGTAAAAATAATATTAAACTTTAAACTGTGCGATTTTTAAAGTGATGGAATCGATTTTTTTAATGCGTATCCTGTTTTTATATAATACAAGCAGCATCTGCTAGCAACGCCTAAAAATTTATATATCCATATGATAACCTTGTGCTGCAACTCAAATAACAATTCGAAAAAAACTTTCTGTTTTTATTTTAGTCTTTTTGCAATCTAATGCCATACCAAAAATGTCCACCTTTTCGATTCACTTCCGTTAAAAGTAAAACGATGGTTACAATAGGCGAACATCATCATACATTTTTAATAAAAATAACAGTCTCAAAATGAAAGGAGAGAACACACCACTGGAAAACTCAACAATTTTCTTTGGATGATACAGATGGTTTAAGGTTTAGGGTTTAGGGTTTTGTGTTTATTGCAAATGTATGCCCTCTACTGAAAGTTTCACTATAAAAGCTCTATATCAACTCTACTTAAATTTCTTTTTTGGATTTTTAAATTGATAGGTGCATTGCAAAATATTCAAAACTGCAGTTTTGGCAGCTCTAGTGCTTATAGCTTACGAGATACCATTTTTTAATAGATTTTTTTCGGTATAAATCTACAAACGTATATGTAAATATAAATATTTTATTAATCAACAAAAATAATTGAGAATCGTTAAATAGTATTTAAGTGTAAATCTAAGAATTTTAATTGACATAGTATCTTATATATCATAATTCAGCAAAATATATTTCTATACAAAATATATTATGGCAATAAAATTAAACTTCAGTATAATTTCTGCATTTGTATTCTGTTTCCTGTATTAATAGTGTTATGGTCAACAATTTGATCTGTTCTAACACTTACTTAGCACATTTTGCAAACTTATTCTCTTTCACTTTTATCAGTAACACCTATATTTTCAATCATTTACTGGAATCCCCCTCAGTAAAATCCGTTACATTTAGCCAAGAAAATTAAAATGCCTTATCGAATTCGCTTTAATAGTAGAATAATGTGATATAACAATTCCACAAAACAATCCATAACTCACCTAATCACTTCTTGACCCTTGCTACAAACATAGATTATAGTTGATCTTAGTTTTTACTTGCGTGTAATTTACAAACAAACCTTTATTACTATCAAAACATGCTTACAAGCGATCGTCCGTGTTCATCCTTCATTATTGTAATCTGTGGTAATTGTAAATATAGGATTCTTCCATCAAAGGTTATAAAATATGAGCAAATGACAATCAAATAATATTGTTAGCCCCTTACTTAGTTGGAAGTAAATATGTTCACGATTTTATGAATATGAATATATATTTTTAAAGGCCTATTTGGCCTACAAGAAACGGACAGTTGTGCGCACTATCCTCAAATCTTAAAGATGAAAAAAATTCGAAATTGTCCATATTAATAAATAGGGGTGTGATTGACTGGTAGATAGATAAATGGGTTAACATATTTATATATAAACCTTGGACTCGGGGAATGTAAGAACAAGTGGCTTTAATAAAAAATAACCTAAATAACCTCCTTTAAAAAGGTAGAGGAGGCATCTCCTAATCAGAATGAGCTGATAGTATTGAAACAATACCGTCAAAAGTTGAAAACGTTTACTTTTGCAATATAAACAACAAGAATTTCAGTTTTTCTATTCGTATTTCATTACCATTGGAAGAGATTGATATGAAGATCGGTTTTAAGGATGCAGAAAGATTTCTCAGCTTCAGCGGATCAGACGTGTTTTTTGTATTCGTCAAATTTTTAATTCTATTTTTGCATAATTTGCCTACCCTATTTTGTAAAGATTATATATTAAAGTAATTTAAAATTATAAGCTTTATTATTTGTGCAAGTTGTTCTTCCGCTGTGGCCATAAGTCATTTATACATATATTTGATTATAATTTTAGCAAACGCAGCGTCAGTGCTGTGCTTTTGTTTGTGTCTGTTTTTGATTCCGTTTCGTTTGCGTTTCGTTTTGCCTAACATTCTCTTCGTGAGTGTGCTTGTTTGTGCATTGTATACACCGCGCTCTCGAAAAGTTTTGTGTTTTTGTGCTTGCGCGTTATTGTTTTTTTTCTCGTCGCCGTTATTTTTGATTGTCTACTTAACGTTTTGCACCGAAATAAGTAACCCAATAAACCTTTTGAAATGTTATTCTGCAAAAAAACATTCCAACTTTAATATTTTGAATATTCGTTGGACATTCAAATTGATTTCTCCCGAATGTATAATTCAGTGAGGTATAAATTCTTAAAATTTATTAATGTTAAGAAGCGCACTACTGATTGTGATTTCAGTGTTGAGTTTCTTAGCAATTTAAAATTTGATTTTCCTCCGAAACGTCGGCTGGAGCCCGAATTTTTGTCCGTACCCGTACCTCAGCCCTTAAAGAAAACCCACCCAATTTTAGTTACGCCTCAACTTATTGACTCATCTACAATGTTGTCACTACCCCCTATCCCCTTATTAACCCCCTTGGCGGCTCCGCAAGAGCTGGCAATCGTGCCTGTTGCTACATTGATAACTTCCGTGTTGTTAGTAGTCGCAAAGATAAATCCTCCCGAACTGACGTTAAAACTACTAGCAGCACTTCTACCTCTACCCCTCCTGTGCCAATTCTAAATGTTGTTGCGCCTCGCAAGCAAGTGTTTGTGTCAAGACTTTCCTCTGACA
>SCDZ01001219.1:0-11984 GCA_004143845.1 Drosophila lacertosa | reverse complement strand
ATGGCTTAATATTAATAAAAAATATGTTGAGTTTTACATCTCGGTTAGACCTTGACCTTGGGTTATGCACCTGAAGAGCATCAAAGCCAAATGTTTTAAAATTGGCAACAATTTCGCTGGTTAATGTGCTATGATGAAGCCCCCTAACTACTATTCTATGAGGCCTTTCTTCCTTCATTTGGTATGAATGAAATTCAATTTCCATTTTATCAAAATAGTCAACAATAACTCGATAAGTTTTAGAGTCTTTGGGAAAGATTCTAGCTGTAACTCCTTGGTTATCTTTAACTTCTACGTTATCTAAACTAGTGACCTCCGAAATGAGATTAAATAGATCATTAAGGTTGGTAATACTTAAAACTATTTGCGGTGGTTTTGAAGTATCATTAAGATTATTATTACTATTAGAATCATTCTATTGAGATCTGTTGTCTAAATCATTTGTATCCATTTTATCATTAGATATACTTATTTGGGCAGCTATTGAAGAGCTAGTAGGGCTTTCCTTTTCATCACTTGGTGTTATCTCAACCTGTCTGTCACTGTTTAGGTCCACTTCCATGTCTAACCAAACCTGTTGCTGTAGCTTGCCTTGCTGGTTGATGCTGATGGTGATCCAAACGTCGGATCTCTGTGCACCTTTTTAGGGTTAATTGTGGGTGATAGTGGTTTTCTTCCTCTTACTCAACAGCCTTCAAGTTGGTAGCAGCATCAGTCAGTGGTGTAGACGAAATTATAGCAATTCCATCAAGAATTGGAGAGGCAATTGCAGCAGCTCCACTGAGCATTGGAGACGTAGTAATAGTACTTGAAGTCGTTGCAATCGAGTTACTACTGTAGTTGAAGGCTCCAATTGATTTTTGCAGATCTTTGGCTAAACTGGCACGCAGCTCCGGAAATGTACCAGTGATATTTTTCATCTTGTTAGTCGCAGGCAGCTTACCACTAAGCTGGGGATAATAAGACGAGTCTCTGTCCTGTTTTGGGTAATTCACAAATTTGTTTATTTAAAATTTACAATTGCCCGTTTGCTTCTGCGCGCAGAGCGAGGGCGGTAGGCTTGCCCACTGACAAACTTACTCTGTTTACGTTGTTTTTCTAATCTCGTGCTACCAACACCGTTATGCGGTGTCTAAAAGTAGATTTATGTGTAAGACAAGCACACAGAATGCAGTTTGTGATTATTTAGAACTTTACACAGCGCGACACGTACGTCTTCAGCGAATGCATGAGAAATACTTTCCAAAAACTAAAACCATTTATTGCGCTTAATTAAGAAACGACAACTTTAAGTATTTTACAATTATAATAACTAAAGATTAATAATAATAACATAAATAGATCACTCGAAGTCACTCTACCCACTACCGCTAATAATTTTTAAAAACCTAAAATCTTTTGCTTTGCTTCTGACTTATTTATTATAGTATAAAAATTTGTTGGAAAAAATTGTTATAATGGTAACCAATTTTAAGTAATTAAAACATTTGACAAATTAAAAAAATCAAATGTTTAAATATTATTGAACAAAATCAAAAACTGATTTTAATAAAATCGATTTATTTTTGCATTACAATTTTTGCTGACGAGTTATAAGAGGATCTGAGTTTAGTAGTAATCAGTTTAAAAAGTCCTGAGACATAGTTGTTATCAATAATGGAGTCGACGTATCTTAATGTCCGTATTCCTTAACTTAACAGGTTCATCAGAACTGTTTAATATCAATTTAAATGTTAACAAAACTTCTTACAACTGGATACTGATGCTTCGTTAAATGTGCTTTGGTTATAAGTAATATTACGTCACACGATTTTGTTGAAAAGAATGACGGATTCGGTTGACTAGAAGCCAAACGCAAATTATCAGCAGCGGACACATTAAGTTCTGCTAAATCGGCAATCTGACGCAGTCTACCAAACTTAATCTAAGATGTACTCGATTGTTATTTAATGCAGATAACGACTTAATAAAATATATTCATATTGTGCAAGCCATTCCGACTTTTTTTTGGATGATTTTTGATTACGTTGTGTTGTTTTTATTCCACATATCTCTAAATTTATTAAATATATAATTAAGTTTTTTCATATCGTAACCGTCATTGTCAGAGCAAATCTTAATTTAAATATAAAGACTACGATATAATTTGTGGCAACACCAAACCTAGCAAACAATATGCATGCAAATCTGCATAAAGTCCATGTGCCAAAATATAACAAACTGAAGCCGAAACTTTGGTTCTCAAAATTAGATGTATCATTACGAGTGAACAACATAATAACCACCGCAAATAAATTCGACCGTTTTGGCAATGCACTTAGAGAGCGACGTGGCTCAGACCGTTAAAGATTTACTCGCAGCGCGTCCTCAAGCCAATCTTTACATGAGATTGAAGGATCGATGGTTTTACACCTTCGACGAGTCATCAGAGGTGAAGCTACAACGTAGTCTGCAGGGCATTGATTCTAAGGGAAGCTGTCGGAAATTTTGCCCAGCATTCGACGATTTATTGCGAAACTTCTTGCGAACCAAAACGGCTTTATGTTCCGCTAGCACTTCGGTATGATAGCTTTGTTTCAATACACGGATTATCTCACCCTAATGGAAGATCTACTTTGCGACAAAAACGCCACAAGTACGTCTGGCCTGGTATGAGGAGAGACGTAGCGTTATGGTTCTACGATGATTTGACAAAACCAAGTTATCCAAAAAATGTTGTCTAAAATTTTAGAGTTCACATGTGGTTAGGTCGATCGGCACTGTCAGCTCACCAGTTCCAGCAAAAGCATATTCACTCTCAAACACATGAACGATGGATCGCATCTCATGCTGAGGACTGATTCGGTACGCCAGCCTTTGGAGCCGACATACACTTGACCATACGAAGTGGTCAAACGATCAACCGATCGAGTTTTTGTCATTGAGCTAAGTGCCAAAGAAATAGCAGTTTCAAGCTGGCGTTCATCCTATCAATCTAAAGTGTTGCGCACATACGAAAGAATTTGAAAAGTTCGTTTCGCTCCCAACTTGGCCATTGAGAAGGGAGTGGCTGTGGCAACACCCAACGTAGCTAATTATCGATTATCGTATGGTCGAATCTCATTGCTATTCAATACGAAAACGCGCCTGCTTTGTAGAATAACACAAATAACAACGAGAGGGGCAAAAGGTGGGAGCTGAAATTTAAAAAAAAGCTTAAAAAAGCTTTACTAATATTAACCTAGCCTAGAGAAAATGTAAATATTTCTAATAAAATCACCGATACAACGGATGTATTTTATTTGCCTGTCCGGCCAGCTATTCCCCTGTTGACAGTAAGGAGATTAGAGACATGCAGAGATGCTCCAAAGAAGAAGTAATTATTTTTTCACATAATTTAGGAATAGCGGAAAATTTACCTATGTCTCTATAGTTCATAATATCAGACTTACCAACTTTTGGAAAGACAGCTGATTAAAAAGATTAATCAAATCTTTGGTAACACCATATGTTCGGCAAATCACTGATAGCTCTCAGCTATGAGAAGGGTCAAAGCTAGCCAGACTGGCTAAATCTTCACCCCACCGGATCAATGGTTTGCCATCTATTTCTATGTCTTTCACTTTATATCTAAGCCATATAATTACTTTGACTTTTATATGTACGTTTTGTTATTATAAGGTTTAGTTCAAGTCTTATATTAACATAGACATATCTTTTCAACTACTCCTGTCTATTTTAGCTGTAGTTTATTTTGACATCACTGACAAAACTTGCTACGAACAGGGGAAAAGCTGGTCAGTTAAGCAAATAAAATACTCCCAATGTGTTGGTTATGATAAAAAAAATATTTATATTTTCTTCAGGCTTTAAGAAATAATTTTATGCTGTTTACATTCTAGTTACTTGAGTTGACGCTCGTTAAGTCGATCCGTCTCATATATGAATAAACATTGCTACTCCCGAATAAAACGCTCTCGGCCAAAATATATAAGTTTATTTTGTCACCATTTTAGTTGAATGAGAGGTTTAGTTCTTTTTGTGAAGCCAATGACTCTATTCGGATTGCAAAGCCAAAGATAAAAAATATAATTTTTGATCAATGAAATGATAAAAAGCATTTAGAGCAGCAGCAATTGATGATGCTCAACCGCCTTTTGCAAAAACCAAAGACGCCAGATCAATAAATCCAGGTTGGGCACTGAAGCATTAAAGAATTTTTTTATTTAATTGGTACAAATTTAATCACTGCTGTGAGCAGTAGTGCCAAGCTCGCTTTTTGCTCTAATAACTATGCATCGCCATCGATAACAAAGCAAATGAAACTCTGATTCTGCAACTGTTTTGGATGGGGCGTGCAAGTTGCCAGGTATAAGATTCAGATCGAGGGCAAAGTGCTACAAGGCACGACGTACTGCTGTTTGCGGAGATGAAATTTCCCCTTGGTTATCTTATTAAAAGGCTGTTAGCTAAAAACTTGAAACTTTCCATTGCGAGCGCTTTGATGATCCGAATGTGGGCAATACATGAGATTTGACTAAGTGGCAAATTACGGCAAAACGATAGTAAATGTATGCGTAAATGAATCCTATCATAATAATTGCACTTAACTACAGACAATTAGCAATAACATCAACATCTACAATAATAATCTTTTTACTCTTTATTCAAGGCTGAACTTGTAGTCTTCTGCTTGACTAAGCAGAGCACTTCAAGGCAACAGAACCCTTCTAAGAAATGCGGTACAAGGCATTAAAGCTGCTGCTCCATAATATCCATATTGACGACGGTTTGATGATTAAAATTCAGCACATCGTTGACCTTTATCAACAAACACTTTATCATTAACTGAGATGACACGGTGATATTTTTATGAACGCCATCTGGGAGGAGGTACTAGACCCTACTCAGTTTAAAGGATATGTTTCCGGTTTTCTTATAAGGTTACTTTATCAGACATCCGCATTAATACGCCAGTCCATGTGAAAATCCAAGAAAATTACATAGAAAACAATTTGTGGTATGGTCAAAACTTTAGGGACTTTGCTTGCTGCTCATGTCATTCTACAGTGCAATTCGCAAACCAATATCAGACAACTGTGAGATTTTCTGGTGGCGCAAGGATATTAAATACAGAAATTTTCGAAATGATCTTGACTGCAATGAATAACTATTTTGGACTGCACGTTTCATCAACAATGCAGTGCAATTACAGTGCCACAAACAGGGTGTTCAAGCATGGACTTAATATACGACTAATATAATATAAAAAAATGTAGTGATAAACAAAGCATGTACCCCTAATATGTTAAGGCATTTGGGAGATACGAAGACTTTAAGTATACCTTGTGCGCCTAGGTAAAAATAAAAATAATCGGAAAAATATATATTATTAAAAAAAATGGTTTTAGGCTTTGAAGGATGTTAGGTAGTAGCAAGTTGAATGTATTCAATTAACATTCGAAACCACTTTACAATATTGGAAGAGCGAGATAGGGCTAAAATCGGTAACAATTCAACAATGCAATGTTCAATTAATTTAGTGCTCGATATTCGCGGGCACACTGTAATGTCGGCGCAAACAGTTATTATTACATTAACACACCACCTTGTAGCTAGAAGCTAATCCAATCAATAAATGCCCAACCACCATTTTGGCTTATGCCACGTATTCTTTAAAGTTTCATTTTTTCATCATTTCTTGTATTCCAGGATCTCTTTCAAAAATCTTTGCTCTCGGTTGGTCCTCATTGCCCACAGTCTTTTCCAACGCCTTTACTTGAATGTCTACCTACGCTTTGTTGGTGACTTCGACCTTCATACGGGACTTCTTATAAGTCCGGATGTATGTCGTGCTGCCATCAAATACTTTTCTTTAATGTGTTGATGACTTACCACTCCGATCCTGTTGAATTGTTGGCAACAACTTCAGCTGAAGCAATTTCACGGTTCTCTCAGATAGCAACTTCCTAGTTGTTGTTTTTAATATATTTTCCCTTTTATCTAAACGCATACTCTATTAAATTTACAGAGTTTTGTTGCACGAACTGATTTGTATTAACTTCTTGTAGTACTTTGAAGATCCAGCCTCCAACTCGAAGGCCCAAAATTAATGTACTAATTCCTTAGTCACACACTGGAACTTATATATTTTAATTTTTTAAACTTAACTTATATATTGCTGGAGCGTTATCTTTACTTATCCTGCACGATCGCTCAGTTTGTAAGACTGCAGTGTGCAATTGGCTACCCTAATGAAACATGATATGGTCACAAGTCTCTGCTGTAAGATTGGACCGAGCAGCTGACGACATGCGCCCAGCCAGACAATTGTAAATTTTCGTTCGCTTAAAGACCATTGTAAAATGTGCCAATGGTTCTCTACATGGATATAAAAACACAGAATTGTTAAAATTGCGGTTAGCAACGACACCTACAAGCTTATGTGCGTGAGCTACCATTTCACACCCTTCCCTATCTCTGAATCGCCATGGACGCTACAGGCGCTTTACAAATCGACTCAGAATAACAAACATTAATAACCAGGTTTCACACCATCCAAAACAATCCTCGTTCAGAACAATTTCAATCACAAATTTTTTTTAGTTTTAAAGCCATAAAATCATATCAACAATAAACAAGTTTTGATAGGTTACTTTTATAAAATGGTCTAAACTTTTACTTAGCCATTTCGATGATATCATAACTTAAGCTTAAAAAATCAGAGCTTAACAAAATCACAATTATATGCTAAAACATAAGAATCCAAACAATCGGTAGAAATATTATGACTTGAAATTTTTTTTAACATGAATAAGCCAATGTTGAAAAAAAAAAAAATTATAAAAACGCTCTTATCACTTCCTTACCGAAAAACAGTAAACAATTTGTAAAAGCCTATTTATAATTAACTTGTAAAAGTATATATATGCAATAAGTACAATAAAATGTATTATTTAAATGCTTAATGGCCGAATATGCACGGAATGCGGGCTCATGCGGCGTGCAGGAGGCTGGGTTAATCTCGGATGAAAAGAACCTCATCATTTTTTTTTCTAACTATACTTTGTATGGTGTTTTATGTATATCAAATAGTCTGTCAAAATTTGAGCAGAATGTTATGCAAACCGGGCCTGGCAGCGAGTTTGTCGGTATCACGCCCATTAATGCCCGCACATTTAGCATGCATAATGTTCTCACACAACCAGCAATTAAAAAATTGAGGTGATGCGGAATCTTCTGTTTGCTTAAAGTTGCAAAATTTTTTGCATCACGACATTACAAAAAGGTTTATTGGTTTACTTATTTTGGGGCAAAACGCAAAGCAACAAACAAAAATAACGGCGACGAGAAAAAAAAACAATAACACGCAAGCAAAACGCTCGAAAAGGCGGAATTTGGCACAAACAATGCTGTCGATCAAAACAACAACAAAAACTTCTCGAGAGCGAGGTGGAAATGTAAACAGTGCACAAACAAGCACACTCACGAAGAGAATGTTAGGCAAAACGAAACGCAAACGAACGGAATCAAAAACGGACACTAACAAAAGCACAGCACTGACGCCGCGTTTGTTAAAATTAAAATATGATATATGTTTAAATGACTTACACTCACAGCGGAAGAACAACTTGCACAAAATAATAAAGCTTGTAACTTTAAATAACTTTAAAATATAAACTTTAATATGGTCAGCTCAGTGAGGGGCTTTTTACTTGCATTCTGTTCACGGAAGCTGAGTGTGGTGTTCAACATTACTCCAATTACTGAAGGGCCTCCATAATGCAGCTCTTCAGCTTAACGCTTTGTATATCCAGGGCTGCTACTAGGCTGAGTTTCTTCGGACTTCCTATCTATTGTTTAAATAAGATGATGATCTCAAGTATCTCATCAGTGGACACATATACATAGATAGATTGTCCACTGAGATGATTGGTTTACGGTATTTCGTATGGCACCATGGATTACCTTACTGGTTTTGATATCGTCTAAGGGCGCCAAATTTATTTCAGCTCGCAGAACGCAATTGATTTTATCAAATCCACTGTTCGACAAAAGCTCTAAATGTTAAGGATTCCTAACGTTGTGTCCGTGAGTTGAAGTTGATGCCAATTTCCACGTGCCAGCAATGTACAGCGGAGTGATGCTGCTGGTAGCTTTAAACAAAATAGAGTACTGAATATCGAATCGATCGCCGTTTGCGGGGATACATATAGGGCCTTCGGGCGTTTAAAGTGCATTGCCACTGGATGTTTTTTGTAAAGGTGTAACTTAAGTGATGGACTTGTAAGTAACATGTTCTCGTTAGGAGCACACCTAAATTATTTGAACAAAATGTAAAACTATTTTGCAGCATCTCTACAAGTCTCTAATCTTTACTCAGCGTGATTTCATTATGTGTCGGCCCACTATGAATAATTTGTCAGAGTTCACTGCATTGGTCAATGATGCTTTCTGAACAAAAATGCAAACTTATGCTAGTTATACCGACTAGAGTAAAGCTTACGACTTTTCCAACCATGATATTTTAATTTCAAAACGCACCCGTACTGGTTTTCCTCCCCTACTGCTCTTCTGGGCTCCTTCCTTTAATGGGTAGAGCCCAAAGAGTCTTATTAAGATCTCTTACCTCAAAGCAGGTTCATGTTTCTTCTGGAGTACCTCAGGGTAGTCATCTTGGACTATTGCTTTTTACATTTTTTATTAATGACCTACTTTCAGAAATAATTTTGATGATATAAAACATATTTAATCATACTCTGATTATTTACATCATTCTTGCCTACAGAATTATTTAAATTCAATGCAACTATGGTGTTCAACCAGTCAGTTGTATTTAAATTGTTCTATGTGTATGTTTATGACGTTCTGCCGTACTAAGCATCAGGAAGTAAGCAATTCCATAGACAGTTTCCCCTTGCAAAGCATCAAGACTTTTACAGACCTTGTTTTTCTCCTAGATATAATGGAGTTCGAGGTTTTATTAAACGTTCATCGAAGGACCATTAAACTTTTACACATATCTTTGGTACTTCCAATCTTGGAGTACTGCTTACGCATTTGGAGTCCGCAGTACAAAATTCATCAAGATCGGATGGACTCCGTTCAAAAGTAATTATTGCTTTTTGCCTTACGTGGTTTAAACTCTAGCAGGCTTTACTTCTAAGTCGACCGTCGCTAACAAACCGTAGAACTATACTTGGTGTTATTTGTCTACACAAGTAAATAAAATTTCAGAAAGGAATCGCTAAACAGCATCCAATTACATCCAAACGAATCAGCTTACTCCCGGAAAAGCAATTCCCTATTTTAAGCCGTAATGACGTCCACCTCAGAAGAACACGCGGCACAATGTGATGGCTCACGAAACTATCACTCTTCGGAAGGTCGACGGAGAATTAATCTATCCTAACAGTAGGTTACTTCCCGTATTCAATGTTTTAATCACAATTTTTTCAAAAATTTTAGAGTAAATTTGTCTTTAACACATAAAGTTAATTTCTTAAGGTCGTTATATATGCTGAATTAATTATCAGTTAAAACAAAGTAGTTTTTTAAACTTTGAAATTCAGTTTAGGCAATATAGGATTGGGTTCTTTTGTTTAAGAACAAACAATCGGAAAAAGGGAGCGTGCCAACTTGACACAATGTTGCACAATATTTGTGACAGTGTGCCTTAAGATGGATACTTATCTAAATGGATATTTTTTTTTTATGATTTTTTTGAAAGACAGTATGGAATCAATGCACAAGCAGTTCTTACCTCTTCAGATGTCAATATATTCTGGCAGACTTTAAACAAACCATCTTTCCTTAATATATAATTAGCTAATTATCGGTGAAATTATTTTGTCAATAGGTAATTATAAGATTTCCTTATTTCAACCATACTTAAAAAATTTTGATCTGCATAAGCCATTTTACCAAGGTATTTATAAGCATAACAAAGTAATAATATATCAGTAGAGATAGTATCAGTATTGATTAGTTTTTATTTCGCGCAAATCGTGTCCTATATAGAAAAAATGGAGCTGATTGGATTAACTTCTCAATTCGAAATAAATGCCAACTTGATTCTTTTGGAATCGTGGCTGATTTTTGACTTCATGTGAAGTTGAAGTTGGGACGACTGCAAGAAAAATGACAAAAACTGAGACAACGACGAACAGAAGAGCGAACACAACCCGAAACGACTTTTACAAGTTGATAGGTAAGATGTTCAAAAAATCGCAGTTCGATAGAATTGACGTTGTAACGGTCGCATCCTAAATGTATAGATATAAATAGATTTTTAAGCTACGCTAACTTTTAGTCCAATAGTGCTGACGGTGTCTTCGTGTATGGTTTCATAGTACGTTGATGCATCCGGAAGAAGGAAGATATTTGAATGATTTTGCGACAATTTGACAAAGCAAGTGACAAAGTTAGTTATTTTTCCCACTTCCGTTTATCTCGTTACTTGAGAAGTCTACCGGTCACGGTCAGACGGTTTTGTGTCCCTGGAGATCATTACGAATTTAGTGACTTCGTGAATAATACAATATGTAATATGCGACCAGACGAGAGTTGCAGTGCGCTGGTTTGACTCACACAAATATTGATATTAGTGTCGTACTACAGCTTTGGCGGCGAAGTGAAGGACTGTATTATTATGTTTGATTTAGGGTTATCTTTTAACATTCTCATTTAGGTATAGAGTATTTAAATTTAAAGCCCAATAAACTTATTATCTTTTTCTGCCACACACATCCAGAGTTATCTCATTAACGCGTGGTTTGAGTTCGACAGTTGTAAAACACTAAGGATAAAATGACATACTTCAGTGATGAAGAACATATATTCAATAGTTTCCAAAGTTAGCTTTCTAAAGCAAGAAGTTTTTGAATATTTTCTTGTTCGTTCTTATCTTTTTTTCGGAAATATCCATGAATATAGTTATAATTTTGAGTAAAAATGGTCGTAATATTACGTGTGGATGATTTGGACAAGAATTTTTTCAAAAAAATTATTTAATAACAGTTCCTTCTAAATTGGCTGTTGACGTAGAAGTTTCTAATTTTAAAAATAGTGCTGGCTTTGGCCGTACGGAAGCAGACCATTCATATCGTACAACCAAATAGTATCATTTTCCCATGGTCTTAAATTTTATTTTAAAGTTTTATTTTATGTTGCTATGCTAGTTTGAAACTTCCCTCGTGCCATTCGAAAAGTTTGTTTGCAGATTGTGGGGCTGATTGATCCTCTTCTTGGGCATTGAAATTGAGCAAAGACTTAACTACATCTAAGAAATCTTTTATTTATACAATTCCACAATGGGCGCTATATCTATTAATTTTGTGATTTAGTGTTAGTTAGTAATTCGAAATCAGTGTTCATAACAGACTAAAAAATTCATCAAGTCATAAAAAATAGTCGAAATTCACTTTAAATTACTGTTAAGCTAATTTTTTATATTTATTATCGCTTGCGAAAAGTGTATTCAGTTCGATTTGAATTATACAGTCAGACATACAGACAGACAGACAGACAGACCTACAGACAGACATACAGACAGACATACAGACAGACATACAGACAGACAGACAGACAGACAGACAGACAGACAGACAGACATACAGACAGACAGACAGACAGACAGACATACAGACAGACAGACAGACAGACAGACAGACAGACAGACAGACAGACAGACATACAGACAGACATACAGACAGACATACAGACAGACATACAGACATACAGACATACAGACATACAGACAGACAGACAGACATACAGACAGACATACAGACAGGCATACAGACAGACATACAGACAGACATACAGACAGACATACAGACAGACATACAGACAGACATACAGACAGACAGACATACAGACAGACATACAGACAGACAGACATACAGACAGACATACAGACATACAGACAGATATACAGACAGACATACAGACATACAGACAGACATACAGACAGACATACAGACAGACAGACAGACAGACAGACA
>SCDZ01001218.1:0-11998 GCA_004143845.1 Drosophila lacertosa | reverse complement strand
GATGACAGGCAACTGCTGATTACGGCTTTTAGGCTTGAACTCGTGCACAATCATGTGATCAGGCCAAAATTTGGGATCGCAAATGATTGGGAACGAGTCTCGAGGAACACTAATTTTAAACGAAGAAATTGATACTTGATATCTACACAAAAAGTGTAAGTTTGTACAGAAGCAGATTCTCATAGTGAGTAGATTTAAGGTATCTTCTATATTAAATTTTTTGTTTTTCAATTGTGCTTGAGAATTTTACAAGATTGCTACCATGGTAGAAAAATAAAGCTTAGATAAATATAAAATTTTGTTTTTCCTATGCTTATTTCTTAAAGCTCAGTTGTAGTTGCCGAGTGGTTTATATTGACCATCGACTTAAGTGGAGCCTATGTATTTTTTTTACGGGTACTTAACATCGTGTCCTTTAATAATAATTGTAATAAGATATGCGTTAAAATCTCTTGTGTAAATGCCAGCCATAAATGCATAAAAATCTTGATTGCTTGAGTTATTAATAAAAATATTTATGGCCAAGCTAATTTTATGTGTTTATTGTATTTTCAGCATGCCAGCAGATCCCTCTGATGAAATACCTGGCCCTCAGGTTCCAAAAACAGAACTAGAGGAGCTGCAGATCAAAGCACAGGGTGTGGCTGATGAGGTATGTAATTTCGCGATGATGTTCGCTATTAGATTTAATTTAATTTCATTTAAGCTTAAAGTTAATAAAGTTTCATAAAATAACACTTTAAAAATTAAATCAATCCAAAAAATCATCATCAATCATTGACGAATTAGAATAAAATCAATGTATATAAAAATGAATATATAAAAATAATTATTAAAAAATGAGGTTTTGGAAAGATTGATGAAATATTATTGCAAAAATTTGTTTAAAAACTCTTTATGCAGATAAATATACACATTGGAATAATTATTGTTTGGTTTTTATTTATTAAACATTAGCAGCAAAAATGTAGATTTTTTCAGAGGTATTTTTTACTTTTATTTATTTTGCAATGAGTGGCAACAGTGGAATGCATTTTCATTATAATAAATAGATATCTGCTTAACAAAATATATTCAATTAAGTACATTCTTAAAGCGGCGACATTTGAGTTTCGGTATTGAAGTTTTCTATCTCATCAAATATTGGTTTACGTTGCACCATATAAAACTTAAGTGGTGACTGTTGACTGTGAAGATATCGGTGTTATGTGCAGTTGGCACATCCATTATTCGAACACATCATACACTCAACTTTGAGTGAACATATCTTTGATTGTGTTAAGTATAAACAAAAAAAATTGTATTAACACATATAAAGTTTATATATAAGTTTAAAAAAAAAATAAAATAATATGTAGTTACATATTTTCTTATTATAATAAACTTAAAATGAATCAAAAATGACACTTTTGTAGGCACAAAAATTATTCGTACAATAAGAAAAAACTTAAGTTTAAACTAAGAAATAAAAAAAACTATTAAATTTTATGTTTTCGATTCATTTTTTCCAATAAACCCCAAACATTATCTATGGGTTTAAGGTATGGTGACTGAGGTGGAGTTTTCAATTGCTTGCACTGGAATATGAGCCATTCTTGCACTAAATACGATGAATGTTTGGGGTCGATTCTTGCTGGAACAAGAATATCGTCGGGTCATTGCCAAGTTTGGTAACGCTAGCATATAAATTTTGTTTTAAAATTTCTAAGTACATAGGTATACTTGTCCATTTTGTCAGAAATAAATACTAAATTTCCTACACACCCCCAAACCATAACATTACCACCCCCGTACACTTTTCTGGAAACTTTTGGCGGGCCGTCATAACCAAAAATGTTAGGTTGGATTTGTCACTGAACACAATATTTCTCCAGAACATTTCCGACTCGTTTTTGTGCAATGTGGCGAACTCCAATCTCTTTTTCATATTAACGTCAGAAATAACCGGCTTTCTGCGAGCAACTCTGTGTGATATCCAGCACTGTGAAGGCAATTGCGCATTGTTTCAGGTCATTTTGTTTGTTTCAAGTCTGTACCACGTTTTGAGATATGACTGTTGTGAACATTTTTGAATTTTGCACAACAGATGCAACAACATTGCGCTCATCCCGCGGCATTAAAATTTTTGACCTTCCAGCTAGGTTGTCTAGATTTTCACTATCTAGATATTCACCATCAACATACATTTTTATAATGGTCTGATGAGGTGATGTTTACCAATTATCCGCCCAATTTTACGATAAGACCAGTTCTCCAAATATAATTTTAATATTGTTTTCCGCAAATCTAGTGACAAATCTTGAACACGGCCCATTTTAACTTCACTTTACAAAATCTGATATGCAAATGACACCAAAAACAATAGAAACGCATTGTTTTAGCCTGCATTGGCGATTACCGTTAAATTCATTGCTATAACTCAAACGCACCAAGTGTACGAATAATTTCTGTGCGTGTTTTGCCCCCTCCTTTTTCGTTTATGTGTGCCTCTTTTGCACACATGATAATAACGGATTATTTTTTTGTGAATGTTGCTCAAAATGAACTGTTTTAATAATAATGAATAAAGAGTGTACGAATAAATGTTGGGTCTACTGTGTGTATACTTACGAAAATACAAATCAGCACCCGTTTTTTGAGGATCAGTTGATAGTTTGCTTTTTGATAGAGCAACCTAAAAAGCTTTTTGTTTTGTTAGCAATTCCTGATATTTGCGTTTATGTACTCTTTATGTGCGGGCCTTTGGTCGAGTGTAAAACCAAGACAATTTATTTTGTTATACATCGTCAGGGTGCTACGGTAGCACTGGTGCAGTTAGAAACACAGCTTGCGGGAAATTGTCTCAAAGTGTGTATTAAACCTCAATGTTCTTGCGTTTTTGTTATTTTATAAAAAAATATTTAGTATTACACCTCTACAGACCATTTTACTGTTCCCTTCCTTTACATTAAACATAGTCTGTACTGTTATACAGTTTAAATTGCGAACGTAATTTGTGTAAATTACGAAAAACGCAAAACCTTGTTTTTTAAGAATTAAGCAACAATAAATAAATTCAATCTGATTTTTCCTAGCATTTGCTTAATTTTCAAAGAATTTGATTATACTTGTGTGCAGTTTGGGCATTTTCTTAAATGATCGAGTACTACAGTAAGTAATAGTTCAAAAGTATTTGAAGGTCCTATTTCGATTCCTTTCATGTGTGATGTATTGTTATAGTCGTTAATGATGTAAATAAAGTATATTGGGTTAATACAGTATTTATTATAAGAAACTAAAAAAATATACTCATATAAGTAAGTATATATGCGTCAGATAAATTGTTAAGATATTTTGGATATTTAATTTCTTTCTCATTTCAAGTTTTGCGTGTCGTTGTGCTCCTTGCACATTGTTCCTTCAAGCCTGCACGCTGGCGCACTGTGTACGCCGTTATCAGGAAAATCTATTAGTTCCTGCTATGCACGAACAACTGTCCCTCTTGTTAAAGGCAACCATTTATTATTTGAGAGTTGACTTTATTTAATAAAAACAATTACGCCTCTTTTTTTGAGACGTCTATGTTATGAAGAAATTTTTGAATTTTATTAAGAACTAAATTCAAATCATTCTCAAATTCGTGGAAATTGGTACATATATAATTATTATACATATACAATTATAATTTCTAATACACCCGTCTCATCCTAATATACTGAAGCCATTCTGATTATATTTTCAATGTTGTGCATATATATAACCGCAATGTAGTATATGTAACTAATTGTAAGCAAACATGCACATGTAGTTAAAGAGAGCGAATCTGTTACTTTATGCATATAGTCTTTACTTAGTTCCACAACACTAGATGAACATTGAACAATTTTTCCTTCATTGATTAATAACTGCATACGAAACCTGAAAAAATAATATTAACATAAGCACTATTGCTATTTAGGATCACTTTCTGATTCTTAAATTCCGGTTGCACGACATTTTTTTTAATAGGACTAACCTTTCACGAACTCTAATTTTTGTTACCCTCTGTATTTATCTAGACCTTTATGGCCCTCTTTAATTCTACCAGGAGGCCATTTGTCTTTAAATTTAATTCAAATTTCACCGAAAAACATTGGAATTATTTTTAATTAATCAGTTTGCTAAGTCTTTCATCGGCTATGAACCCATCAGCGTTTTAGTTTTACTTATCAGTTATAAAATTACCATTTCCTAGGACTTCCTTTTTATATATAGTCGAGTCCGGATAATTCGAAATAACAAGGGAATCGCATTTTTAACGAATCACACGGGTATGTGATGTATCGAGATTTCCATTTAACGGGATTATGAAAGAAAAATTTGAATTAACGAGGATATTATATTTCAGACAATTTTTAGATATTTAACTTTATTGGAAAGAAACAAATCAACGTTTTGGCATTTTCACGGATCGATGTTGCGCTTGAAAAAAATTAGCGAGCAAAGCGAAAACAATGAGAGAACGTCAACGACATAACGGCGACATAACTGTTTACAAAAACTACCGGCTATTCAACTACAACAAAATGTCGCATTAAATTAGGGCGTTGAGCTTTGTTTGCGTTTCAAAAAATACTACGAGTTATCAAGGGGACGTATGGGATTTTCACGATTTAACGGATTTTTACAAGGGGACATCAGATTTTTCGAATTATTGAGATTTTTGGGGCACAAAATAATAGGGATTCGACTGTATATTATTTCCCATTGTATATGAAGCTCCCGAATTTAGTATACAAACGATTTAGCATTTGTTTTGTGTCAAACTATTGCCTGCTTTAAAGGCTTAAAAGGCATTCTTGGTAATATAATTTCCAACGTCTAGATGGATATTAATATGAATACTAGAATTAAAGTATTATACGTATTTAACCCGCGGTTTTGAAAAAAAATTAATAATTCAGAGGGTAATTTGTTTTACTGTAACATAACAAAATATTAATCATGTTATTTATTCTTTTAATTGCTGTCTTATAACGATTCTTAGTCGAAATTAGAATAATGTATTTAATTCCTAATGATGCATATACCACCATATAAGGTCTTTGTATGTGCTCTTTATTTTAAGATATGATATGTGTCATTTATTTAAATTAATAATTAATTTATATGAATTACTTTATGTTTCATATTGAATCTGCACTAGATTTTCGATTTCCACCCCCAACTCTAAGGAGATCATCCATTCTAGAAATAAATCGTAATTTGTAAGGTATCGGGTCACGTAGCCCTTTAATTTAGCTAAATATCCAACAGGCTTTGGTGCAGTTTATCGAAATTCATTTTACTGGTATAACTGTTTGTTGCCTCACCTTTTTTATGTTATTAATGTAGCAGCCAGCTACCAAGTTTGTTGATTTTAAGCAGCACAAGCTTCTTACTTATTTTATTCTTACAATCGCTTATATCTTTAAGCATCGGCAGTCTAAGTGTAGTGTTTAAAATTGCAATTTTCGCAAAAGCTAATAAAAGAGCATAATATCTTAACATATACGACTTCTTTACAACATTTTGCGATTGCACAAAAAAACGGCTGTTTTGTATAACAGCACATCTCGGTTTTAGAAGTTTTCAATCAGGGCCTAGTTGTTCCGCTAAGATGTCACGTGATGAAGATGAAAGTACAAATATATTGATGGCAGGGTTTGGCAGGAATACGTTTTGAAGATGGACAGCAATTACATTCGTTCATTCTTCGTCGTTTTAGAACTAGCCGTAGTTGGTGATCTGTTGGACTGCCAATCGCTTTTCCAGAACCATTTGGACGATTTCTCATTGTTCTATGAGTCGACTAAGGGATTGGGTCTCCCCATACCCGGACCTCGGAGCCAAAGGGTTGTCCCACCGAGTCTATAAAATTCGCTACCATGGGTTGAGATGGTTCTCCAAAACCTCTCATTGAGGTCGGCCCCCTAGTGGGAGTTCGTGGTGGTTGTTGGTAGAGTTCTTGGGGCTCGGCGTAGAACAGCGCTTACAGTCGGGCGCCACATCCCGACAGTATGTATTTGTTTGATACAAGAGGAAATAGCAGCTTGCTGCCGTCTCCTGTGGGGCGTCTAGTCCTGGCGCTTTAAACTAGAACCCACTGTGTTATATGCTTGCATATCCGAGCACCGTGGTGGTAATACTGTTTGGAACACGCCACGTTATACAAATGCGGATACGTTTCGTCCGTGGTTTGGCTTTATTGCTTGAAGTGTTGAAATCTTTGCAGCTGCAACTAGTACAGACGTTAGCGTATCTGACGAATTGCCGATATCGCTCTCGGTTCTCAATGAAGAAATTAGATCTATGTGAGAGTATCTGTTGTTGATTTTAATCGAATAATGCAAGAGGCTATGTACGATTGACTAGTGATCACATAATTATATTGGTAGTGTATTGTCGGCTATCATGATTCGCGCGTTTTTTTTTTTTTGGTGACTGTGAAATAAATGAGATCTGGGTGTGTTTTTGGATCAGCGGGATAATATGTTGGCTTACCTAGAGACGCATTGTCAAGTTTGTTCCGTGGCTTATCGAGTAAGTTGCCCTTACCATTAGTTAAAGAATGCCATTAATTGATCTTTAGGGTTGAGATACGAGGTCGATAGTAGACTAAAGTCAGAGTCAATTTATTGATGCTGGTTTGCAAGTTAATTGATGTAGATTGCACATAGTTCATTTCAAAGCTGTACGGTATCTAATTAATATATGCCAGAGCCACCGTAAGCTGGATGGTATATGGAGGTTTAAATTATTATGTGAGATGTGTCTCTACGAGAAGCATTAACGCTGTAGTAAAATTTTACACTTATGCGTCTCTTCTAGTAATTCTCCAGTGTATTAGAAGCTATAGTTAGGGTGCACTTCAATTTTCTTTAATGTTTCGCTCTCTTGCTCAAGCTCAACTTAAAAGTTTTTTTGTTTTTGTTTAAGATGCTTATGACCGTTTTGGCATTGAAGCTTATATCATTAGGTGCCGAGATGGTTTCATCGAGTGTCAGTGTTGGCTTAATTTTCTTTAATACCACTTTTAGTCATTTTGAACTTTAGAGCTGATAGTATAGTAATTTTTGCCAGCTTCATTGAATTTTTTTTTTTACAAGTCGTTGGTCTGCCTCAGTTTGGATCTGAACTTGTGTTATTTTCCTTTTTTTACAGAAATTGTGTGGAATTTCGTATATCTAATTAGCAGAACTAATTTGCTTACCAACGCACTTCAACATTGCTCGCCGATGTATATTTGTGGAAGCTTAGTGTTTTTCGGCTCCCCTTTTTTGGACACAATGGGTTAATCGGCTTCTGCATCCGCCAGGATGCCATGATCATTACTAAGATTCATTTTTGTGTTAGTGCCAGCGGATGTGTTTCGTGGGCTCAGTTTACGCTTGATTTGGATGTAGCGATCCATGCCAATCTGCACAGCCTTAACTGATATTTTATTTTCATTTCATTCTGGTGTTTCCGCCGGTGTTGGCATCGGAGCTTACTTTTGATGTTTTTGTCGTATTTTGCTTTTGCACTGCAGAGTTTGAAAATGCAGTCGAAGACCGACGCAGTTATTCTTGCTATTGCAACATTGGAGTTGATGTTGCTCGGCAATATTATTGTATCTGCGTCGTTATTACGAAGTGAAAAGTAAGATTATTTTCTTTTTGTTCTACGGAACTTAACTGTCTTTAATTTAAGTGCTGTTCAATTTGCTCGAAGAGTCGTGGCATTCATTATACTTTTATGAGCGTCCTATCGCTATTTGGATCAATCCAATTTGCTTTTGTGTTTTTTTTGGCTATGAGTCAAAAACTGAGGGAATTCTCGGAGCACGAGTAATTAACTGTATACAAAAACTGCGTACACTTTTTCAGTTGCATTATCAACCCCGTATAACTGCACTAACACAATAATTTTGTAAAAAATAATTTCCACTAGCTGGCATTCTCATTCGGTAACTCTTGATCTTTCTTTTGCTCTGTTAGCCATTATTTGTGCACGAAAATTTTTTCAACTTTAGTTACAGTAGATTATTGTACCCGTTACTTTACTGTTATCCAAGGTTTATAAAATGAATAGTGAATTATATTTAACTTTCCATATTGTGAATTTAAGTTATACTCATTGCGTGACCGGACACTCATATTAAATAGGCTTCCATTGTAACTCTATCGTTAATTTGAATTTTTTTTATTTTAATTAACTAACTTATATCTATTAGTCAACTATTATTATTTCTAGTGAATTTATAGTTACTTAATTCTAGGCTAATGCATTTCCTAACGTAATTACTGTCAATTTATTATATTAGAGTTCATCCTATAAAGAACAATTTGATCTTTTGTAAATTTTAAAAGGTCGTAAAATTTTTAGTTTATGCTGAAACTACCATCTGCCATTTATATTATGAAAGAAATCTGGTCTAATCCAAAAAAATACTTTTAAATTTGTCGTTAATAATAATTTATTTCAAAATGTAATCATATAACCTAACTCTTTGTAATTTTCTATAAGCTTTACTTATGGTTAATTTTGATTCATTAATATATTTTCTCTAAATTGTAAATTCGCCCAAATGTTTGCGCCTTTAAGGTTTATAAGTTTTTATTTTTTCCTATGGTTTCTTTATTTTTTCACAGACTTGTGCTTCTACTTCATCTTTGTCTGTGTCTTTAATTTTCTAAAGAAATTTAAAATCGTTGATATTTCAACCCGGAACCGATTAATCTATAGATCTGTGAACTCTGTTAAATGTGGGCCTATTTAACTTAAGGATTTTGTCTTTGTTAGATGTAATTGTCTCAGTGGCTAACACTCCATTTATTTTTGTATCTCTTAAGAGAGGCAATAAACTAAGCAGTTACAAATATTCAGCGAGTTCGAGATGCGATGCCTTGGTTGAGAAACAAATGAATATGGTCATGTAGCAATTTATAGGAAGCCTTATTTAGACTTTTGACTTGTAATAAAAAGGTCCACAAAAGTTGATTCCACTGATGAGGAATGGCCGACTTGGCTGAACGCGATCAGCAGGAAGCGGCGCCGTCATATGCTCGACCCCTTTTGGCTTTAAAGAAATGCATCGAATGCATTTTCTGATGACTGCTGAAACGGATTTTCTCCCTCCCATTGACCAAAGTCTGTAGCGCAAAGCAGCCAATGGACTTTGCGGTCCAGCGTGGAGAAATTTGTGGTGAAAGAATTTATTTATTGCAATCATGACAGGATGACCATTAGACAGGATAAGGGAATGTTTCGCATAGAAGTCCAAAATTTGAGTGTTTAAAACGTCCTCCAACGCGTATGAGACAATCGCTATCCAAGATTGGGCACAGGAACAACATTTTACATATTGATAAAAGCGGCTTTCGAGTCCGCAACGCCTTGTATCCTTCAGCAAAATGTATACGTTGTGTGTACTTCAATAGCAAATGTGTTCCACCTTTAATGTCTTCAACTGTTAACCTAAGCATATGTGGAATTCAAGTTTTTTCAGCACAAATCTGTAGATGTAGGCTCAAACTCTTGAAGTTTTCCAAATGAATTTTGAAACTTGTAATAATGGGACACCTCGTAATCGGTGGTTAGAATTAGCCCACTTCGCCGACGCTCTGGTAGATCGGATGAGATTAAGATGTTTTCTTGCCAAGCAGAAAGATCCTTGCTGCGAAAATCAGGCCCAATGTTAACTTCCGATGGCGTTTGGCTAATCCAAGCGAGTGCAATAGTTAAGTCGGACTAGCAGAAATAATTACAAGAAATCGGGATGGATTCGGCGATGTTGCTATTAACTCCGACATTAAATGTGCTGCAGCTAACTCCAACTTTGGGACGGTCAAAGTTTTTAGAGGTGCTACTCTGGGCTTGGAGCAAATCAGATGTGTGGAGATAGAGCCATTTCCGACCGAAGATAGAGACACGCGCAGTAAGCGGCCATCCTTGCGTCGCAGAATCCATGCAGTTGGTATGATGAATCGGGTTGTGAAATGAAGCTAGGAAACCGAAGACACGCAACCGACGATATTTGTGATATGTGCTCCATCCATAATGAGTGCAAACTTTGAGGCAAGCTTTCGTCCCAATCCAACTTGTCCTTCCATAATATCTGCATGAGGACTTTCAGCCTCATGATGATGGGTCCTATTAAGCCAAGCGGATCATAAAACTTAGCATTCGCTGACAAGATTGATCTTTTCGTGGACGGCTTCGCAGACAAGTGCCATCATGAAATTTGATCGTCTTATCGAGATCCGAATCCGACTCGTCCTCTAGAGCTGTGGGCTTGTCCTTTTCCAAAAGATCCTTGATCTGATGACGAATGTTTGAGACATCCTTGATGGTGACCCGTCCTGTTATCAGATAATCCACGTGAAAATTCCTTCGAAGAATTTGAGCTGTTTTTGGGTAGTTGGCCTTCTTATCGTAAGACAGGTTTTGCGTTGCCCGAATGGCTAGATATAGAGCGAATTTATTTTGATCTCATCGTCAGTGTATTTAGCCCACAAGATACAATGTAGCAGGTTGTCAGGATGGCACAAGCGGACGCATTGGTACATCTTGCATATGTCGCCGCTTAGAGCAACCTTGAAATAACGAAAGCGAATGAGTGTGTTGAGCAGTTTGGGTTGTATGGATGGACCAACAAACAAAAGATTGTTGAGCGAGAATCCCGATGTGGGTCTGGCAGATCCATCGAAAACGACACGTAGCTTCGTGGTAGAGCTGTTCAACTTGTGCACGCAGTGGTGCAGCAAGAAATACTGTGGCAGATCCTTTTGCTTGACCGACGGAGACATACGACCCAAGTTTATGTTTTCCTGTTGGAATGAAGCGTATTGCTCCTATAAATTTGAATTCCTTGAGAATTTGGCCTCGTTTCAGAGCACGGTCGAATGAGTCCCCTAATTTGTCAAAGCACTTTTTTACGGGCAGTCGCACACATTTGCTATGTTGCTGTTATATGAGGATGTTAGCGTCTTTATCCGTATATGGATCCAGAGATGAAAGGGATCTCTTCAGATTTCGTTAAGGTGGCCTGTTCCAAAACAGGACTACTACCACGGTGCTCGGATATGCAAGCATATAGTGGGATCTAGTTTAAAGCGCCAGGACCTGACGCCCCACAAACAAATACATACTGTCGGGTATGTAGTTCCCCTTGGTTTGGGGCGAGGAGTATCTGGCAGCTCCGCCACTTTATGCGGCCGGGCCTCAAGGGCTTTACCAACAGCCACCACGAGCTAGTGGGAACTAGGGGCCGACCTCAATGAGAGGTCTTGGACCGGCCGACTGCTGCACTCCGGTCATCAATCATGTGTTGCCTCGCAAACGCTGGTTCGGCGAAGTACTGCATCCTATCCGGGGTCTCCGTCACACCGGGTGGGGTCCAGGCGTCGTTCACCCAATGAATACCCATGTTGTTGAGGTTCCGCAAGTCAACATGCGACTGTATCGCTCAGACCTCTCTGATGCAAAAATGCGTTCAGCGATCCATGGCCCATCAGCAGGAATCCAGTGCGGAGACTAAATCCAAAGTCTCGTCGGCTCTAAACGAAGCTTGCGTCCGGGAAGAATTGATGTGTTCAGCAGCGCCATCTTCTGCTTCCAGCCGAGATTTGCCGTGTTCACCAGCGCCATCTTCTGATTCCAGCTGAGATTTGCCATATCCCGACCGTATAACCAATCGCCTTCCTCCAGCGGGTATCCACGCTTCAGCTTGAATCTGGTTGCCAACTTAATGGCCTGCAGATTCATCGGGGGAGCTCCTGCCAGCACTTGAAGTGCTGCCGTTGAGACGGTGCGGCATACCGGTAAACACGCTAGGAGAATGAGTCTTTGGCAGGCTGAGAGCTGTGTCTTGGCGTATCCAAACCTCCCACCCACGGTGTACCGAACCGAGGCACCAAAGAGTGCACAGGGTAGCATGAGCCCGGCGTATATGGTCCGCTTGTCGCGGGGAGTGACACCCCACTCGACCCGCAGTACGCGTGCCAATGCTCTGACGACT
>SCDZ01001217.1:0-12000 GCA_004143845.1 Drosophila lacertosa | reverse complement strand
GAGTGAACGACTCCTTATACCGAAACCTAAAGAGCAACGCAGAAAATTTGCGGGCCCATCTGCATGAACGCTTCTCAATATCAATACTTAGTTTGCCAAACTTGCAGAAGTTAAGTATCGTAATCTGAGATATATTAGGCGAATGAAGGAAGGGCCTATAAAATTGTATTTCTAGATTTCCCTCGACATATTCTGGGTCACCTGCTACGCTTTATTTAAGCTTTATTAAAAGACCAAAGGGTCTAAGGCCTATCTAATCAAACGGTTAGACACGGTTTCAAGAAGTCCAAGAAGTAGCAAAGAAGTCGCCAAACCGATCACGCACAGCCGCATGGTAGTGCACGATCAGTGATGTCTGCCGATATTGCAAAACGGGGCCATCTTCATCCAGTCGTATAGTATATATGTATATATGCATAGGGCTAACTTAGTAGTGGTTAGTTAATTTTTGGAAATAAGCCGTTTCGTTCGTCGCTCTACAAATAAGCAAAGTATCTTATTTGAGCACCACGCATCGTTACTTTAAAACATTACAAGCTCTTCCAGTAAAGGGAAAGCTTAATTCCTGCTTCAATATCTGGTGCACAACACTTGCTTTGGATCTTTATTCGAGTTGGGACAAGCCAAACATTCCAGACTGTTCATGTACCTAAATTTATATAGGAAAGTCCGATACCGATATGATAAGTCAGATGAATGTTGCCATTCCCTTAATCATCTGTATACTTGGGATTGATAAATATTAGTTGGCTATATATCTGTGGTGAAGACGTCCTTATGTTCTGCTCAATAAGTGAATTTTGTAACTACTGTATTCATCGGTCCAGCTGTCTATCATAACTCCCACTTATCAGATAGACATTTATCGTTCTGTGGTGAGCAATACCTCCGGTTTGAAACCAGTAATAAGAATTATTGCTGACTTTGCAGCAGCCTCTACTTTCCAGCATTAATAAAACGACTGCACTAGATCTGAAAGACATTTGGATTTTATTTACAGTAGTTTGGAGCTCAAATATGTCGAACTCCTCTGACACAGGAGTTGAAGACATTTCGGATATCCAGAGACACAAATCCACAGAATTACTGATACATTTTTATCTTTAACACTTTAATATTTGCTCCCTATCCCTAGCGATCGCTTATATCAGGTTGTAAGTTCGCTCTTTTAACTTCACTTTCCGTTCAACGCTTCACTTTGAGACTAATCTTGTAGTCCAGGTCTTCTCTGGACGTTCCTTTAAGCAGAACCATACACATTTTTTTATTTTTAGAATTTTAGAAGATTTTTTAAGAATTTACCAATAAGTTTTGACTCAGTATAGAAAATTAAAAATTTAAATTTTGTGTACATTTATTTATTTATTTTTAGGAAGTAAGCAATGTTTTGTTCAAAACAGATAATGGTAATATTTTTGCTTATTTAGCAAATTAGCATATGAAAATAAGATGTTAAATACTCGTAATTAATGATTTTAGTTTATATATTTGCTATTTGCCACTAATAGAATAGAGTTGACTATTTTAAAAATATATCATCTCTGTAAATATCTTTGTTTGCACTTCACCATTACTGTTAAGCTTTTGTTTTTACGGGTATGAATCCACTATTTTATTTTTTGAGTTAATCGATTATAAGTCTTTCAATATCGCACTTTTAGCAGTTTTTAGTTTATCAAGACGTTTTAGTAGATGGTTATTAGCTGTCTCTACTTCTTCTAAACGTTCCAAAATCTCACGGTGCTGTGGAAATAAAAGTAAAATATAAATTAATAAGAGCTTGATACAACCTAAAAAATAGTCAAATTTGGTAGTAAATACTTGTATTAAAGGTGAATAATGTCAAGGCGTGATTCTAAACTTATTTATTAAGTAATACAATTGATCTTAGTCTCATAAATAAATTAAAATCCGTTTCAGTGGAGACTGGCCGACTACATACCCTACTCCTGTAACATACTTTTAAACTTCATTGAGCTAATATATACCCATATATAATATATAATTATACAAGCGCCAAACACTACAAATTCGTACGCCAAGCTTTTTTACCCGAATGAACATTTAACAGACGACATTTTCAATACTTATCTAGATAACACATGCAAGCTTTTTTTCTGAAAGATAATTTTTGTATCTTAACAGAAAAAAAAATGATTGTACATATTGTATACTAACTATTAATTTAATTTATAATTTATGAAAGTGTTCCAAAATAAAAGTCTTTTATTTAATTTTATTACATTTTTTAAATGTATTTCATACTATTGTTAAAAAATTAAACAACAAAACCAAGTTTATACATTTTTGACACTGTCAAGAAACACTTTACACATTTCGATTTTCGATACGGTTTTTTCCTGAAATAACGAATATAGGTACTTTACAGTTAACTATGCTTATGTACCTAGCTGCATTTTTAAATTCCTTTTAATTTAGTGGTGATATTCTTCTTTATATATACACTGTCATAGGTCGTGCGAAAAATAGGGAAAGGCTAGAATTTTAGAGTGGAGGGGCCGTAAAAACGAAATGTTCAAGCTTGCAAACGGCTTAACCATGCGAAAAGTTAACTAAAATCGGAAAATTTCGGTAAAATCTCTTGCCAGGAGTTAAAAAAGTGTGACATTGAAGTATTACATGACACATTACGCTAAGTCAATCTACGGTATAGGAAATCTATAGGTATATAACCGATAGTTGCACAACGAAAACGAAATCAATGTGGAGAAGCATTTAACGTTCGCTAATAATATGATAAGATAGCTAATGTCTATTCTAAGCAAGGCAAGTTTAAAAATAAAGTAGTACAGCAGTAACTCAAGCGATCTCGTTGACCAAAACCAGTCAGAG
This sequence comes from Drosophila lacertosa, assembly GCA_004143845.1. NCBI lineage: Eukaryota > Metazoa > Arthropoda > Insecta > Diptera > Drosophilidae > Drosophila > Drosophila lacertosa. Next base: position 9,147 of record SCDZ01001217.1, on the reverse strand, counting down.
CAAGAAATTTTTATTAACAATCATGATGTCACAAAGGCATAGGATTGTCATGGCAACCAAATAACGACGGCTTTGTGAATCGACATAAGATTCAAAACACAATATCTTCATAACGAGCACTCGGATTTAAACCAAAAAAATTTTGTTAAGTAAAACGCTCAATTATTTATAAAATACAAAAGTTTTTTTTTTTTTGGTTTGTTTTTTATATTTTTTTTATTATATTTTCAAAAACATAGCTGAAAATCTACATTATTTTCGGCTCAAGTGAATAGGTTTGACCAACAAAACTATAAAAAAAAATTATTCACAGCAATATTTCATGGCACTTGGTAACTTAAATAATAAAATACACTATTTCCGAATTATTTAATATTTGGTATGACCACCCTTATTATTAGTTATTTTAAACATTCGAGTAGATAAGGAATCGTTATATTCTTTAATTTCACTCAGTGAAATAGTTGAATAGGTCCAAAAATTTTGGAAAACTGGGTAAAAGCCTTTTGGAGCACAGGCTTGTAGACATTTGCATTCATCTTTGATGAAACAAACTGCAGCTCGCAAGTTCCATAATACAATATGGCTCCCCAAACCATTACGCCTCCTGTACAGGAGTGATGACGACTCAAAAAGCATTCTTCTTTTCGCATACCGTCAAAATAATAGTTGTAGCCATCCGGTCCGTCGAGATTGAACTTTTTTCGTCGGAGAAGACCACAGCCTTCCACTCCTTGTTCCATGCCATGTGATCCCGCGCAAATCAAAGTCACGCTTCCTTCCGTGCATCATTGAGAGGATTTTATTTTTTTTTTTTATCTAAGTGTTTAGCACTCCGAATAACTCGTTTTACCGTTGCCAAACTGGCATTTACACCGCATTCATCCATGATTTTACAAGCAGAGAGATGGGAATTCGAAGCAGTTCCAAGGATTAGTCGCCTCTCTGATGTCGTTGTAGCATATTTTTTTCCTCCTTTCATTTTTCTCCCGTAATCGGCTTCATTACGAAGAAAATTGGTTACCACGTTTTGGCTTCGACCAATCTTCTTTGCTATTTCATTATGTTTTAGGCCAGATTCAATATAGCCTTGATTTGACCTTTTTCAAAATCGGTTAAAGATTTTCCCCCACCCATATTACAAAAAAATGGTAGCAAATACTTTAAATTTAAGTTGACCAAAGAAATTATATGTTTTCAATCACGCAGTCAATCAAAAAGTGAAGTCAAAGTTTAGCGAATTTCACAATGAAAGCAAAATTCTGATTTAACGTTGTATAGAACCCGTTACATTTTTTTTGTCATATTATGAGTAAACAAATAAATGTTCAAAACAAAAAAAAATTAAGGAAAAAATGCCATAGGAACAAAGATAGAAGAAAAAATAGAAGAAATAATTTTCAAACCTATTCAGTTGAGCGGCACTGTATGTCTGCACATCGCTAACAAGGTGAAAATTGTAGCGCATTTTAACGTAAATACAACAGACAGCCTTTGGTAGAGCAAATAGTTTATTACACAAGCAGATCACGGGACTGTTTTAGTGGATTATATTTAGTACATTTACATCGTCAAAACTGACATGCTCATATGATCCGTGAAAAGACGCCATATTAAACACATGCAGCAGTGTTTGTTTTCTGCGCCGCAAAGGCGATCCATTGAAATTGGAACTGACCTATCTACTAACGCATTTCTAATTAGCATGGGGAGATTTATTTCACGTCATGGGCTGCCGGAGCACATTAACTGTGACAATGCAACCTGTGCTATGCGCATTTATCAAATATCTACTGTAATCAATACAGTTAGGAACTATACAATCAACACACTGTGACACTTTGTCGCAGTATTTACATAAAACATTTAAATTCAAGCGCTCGTAAAATATGATCACCATATCACACCATCACAAATGCGTAATCAGCGTTCTCACGCTGACCAACTACAGCATAAGCACGCATAACATTTCCCCTTAAATATAAATACACATATAAATAAGCTATACATAATGTAGCCGCTCCGGTGCTGGCGTAACCGGCAACGAAGCTCCTCGGCGTTACCTAATCCTAAGAAACTTTATACTATAAGATATTATTGAGTTAAGAACAGTTGGAGCGACAAGTAAAGTTGCTTCTCCAAAAATCCAAAATATAAAAACTGCATTTAATAAGGAAAACAATACAATACAATACAATACCAATTTCGTTGGCGCTTCTGCAAAATTAACTGAATTCCAGAGAAACGCTACATCTGACGAAGCATCACACTTTCTAAGCGATTTCAGTTTTCGAAAGAGCTTCCAATTTCGCTTTATACCTCCGCGGGCTCCACACTTGGTGGTCTGTGGGTGGCGGCAGTGAAGTCTGCTAAATCACTTTTGGCTATGAATGTGGCAAAAGCGAATCTTTCTTACGAGGAGGTGCCACACGCTGCTGACATTTTTGAAGCAGCAGTTATGGGAAAATGGATTTGCGCACAACTAAATATTCAACAAGGGCAGCTGGTCATCATACACGAGGACAATGAACCCCCACCAACTTGGAAGTTAGTTAGAATTCGGGTTAATCTTAAGTCCAGCAAAGGACCCCGATCCATAAGATCGCACCACTTCCAATTAGTTATTGAATGTTTTTCAATGCAAAGTTACATTTGACATCTATTATCAATAGTTTACAACAATCATAAGCATATTTTGCAAGATGACCTTCTGGCAACTGTTTCTTTTCTGACTGAAAACATTTATGTAATAAGAAGCTTTACTAAAAGTTTTTTTTGTAAAACGAAGTTATGCATGTGTGCATTTATGTTAATAAATTAGTTCGAACAGAGAAGTGAAGGAGAACAGAAGTGAGTGATTGCAGCATCGTCATCGGGAATTTTAATTTTGATTGGAACGAATATACCCCTCCGGAGTACGTCTGGAACAGAGTGATGTAAGCTATTGAGTATGTAGCTTAGTCAATCACCATAGATACTTTTTAGAACCTATATCGGATATTCCACTGCAGGCGCGTTCACTTGCGCTTAACACATTTTCCGATTTTATCAGACCACTCATTTCTCTAAATATCTTAAAATTTCGTGAAGGCTGACCCTTCACAATTGTGGTCAGTGCTCTTTTATCACTAGTTATTATTGCCAATGTTCTGCCTCTATTTGCGATATTTTTTTCACTATTGCCATTTTTTTAAAAATATTTTACAATTCCTTGAACGGACGACATACCCAGATTTAATTGCTTGGCTATTTCACTTAAAGTGTTCACAGATTTATAATTATCTACAACTAAACTTCTTTTTCTTTGCAAATCGGTTTACCACGTTGCATAGTTGCTAGTCTTTGAATAATTTGAACAATTACACATTTCTAATATTCTGCATTGTCTAACTGTTACCAGACTATGACCCAATATAAATATTTAAAAAAAATTATATTTTTAAGCTTATAGTAAATGTCGGGTCACGTACCCGCTAAAATTATAACATAAATAATAGTCAGTGGTGCAGCTTAATGTTCCCCTCTTTTACTGTATAATTTGTTTGCGCTGTCTACTGTACTTACTCTAGTTGCTTTATGCTAAGCAGGAGCCAACTGTAAATAAAGTTACTCTCTCAACTATGTTCTCTCTTGTCGCTCTAAGCATTGACCGTTTTCGGTGCGAATGCCCTTAGCATTGTATTAATCTCGATATCGTGTCGTCAGCTGTATCGCGCATCGCTGCGACAGTAAAAAAAAAAGCTTATTAGCCTAATAGAAAAATTTTTAACACTACGTTACAAATTAATAGTGGTAGCATTTTTCTTATCTGTTAAGTAAGGCATTCAAAGAAATTGTTGTTGAAGTACAACGAACAACAATTTTTTCCTGAGAGAATAAAATGATCTTTCAGAAAAAAAAGTTTGCAAGTGTTATTAACATTAGTATTAAAAATACCGCTTGTTGATCATTGCATACGCGGAAAAAAGCTTGGCGTACAAATTAATAGTGGTCGGGGATCATCTATACGTGAAGCATACTGACACGTTGTCTGTTGACTCTCTTTGTTCCCAGCCCGAGCTCTATTAAAAACAAATTATATAGCTTACAACTCATGGTCCAATCTTTATGAAGTTATCTTTACAAAAATGTGTTTTTATATTTATCCATCTTGAGCCTTTTGAAATGGGGCTTTTTTGGTATTTGGGTTTTTAGATGTGATTCAGTGATTTTGCGCTTAACATAAAGAACTTCTTTAACTAAATGTTTTTGAATGAGATGCATTGTAATTATTATCGATTTGGAGTTTTTAGAAGCTTATTCAATACCCGCTCTACTCATCCTACTGCTATAAAACCATTTAATTTCTCTTAGACTGCTGGGTCTAACAACATTCCACGTTATCTGCTCAAAGACTTCAGAGATTTCCTTCTTCGTTCATTGCTAAAGCTTTTTAATATATCCTTTGAATCATCTCTTTTTTTATCCGATGCTTAAAAATATTTGGATATTTATATGATTTTTGGTTATTTTTTGTTTTTTTTTTTTTAATTTCGTTTATATGTAATTGTTTTGTCAACAATTTATTAAAAATAAATAAAACAATATAAATACAAAGAAACGCATTCGATTGTATCCTCCTACTTAATAGCAATGTTATTATGAAACTTATCCTACTAGGTAGTTTCTGCGGTACCTACGGAATAAGCTTAGATACAATAATTAAAACACATAGTAATTTCCGCACGCGAAAATAACGTAGTGAGCGTTTTCTGAGATTGTTCACATCAGTAAATGAAATGCCTAAAACGTTGTAATTACTTCTCTCTAACAAGGGAAAACTAGTGGGCTACGATATCGAGCTGTTCCATTTTTACAAATGTTGCTGGACCGATTTCAATTGATCGACTTCAGAAATTATTTTTTATCATAAATTTCATTTGCTCTTGCGTATTACAAATTTTTGCGATTTGTTTGCAGCCAAATCCTTGAACTGTGTGCTGTTTTCGTGCGAATGTGTTGAAAAATTTGCTACCATCGGGGGAACTTTAAATTTTACTTTTCCGCAGCTTATTAGCATTGGACAACATCTGGTTGTTAATCGTTTCAATACGATATGCTTTTGAGTGCTGTCTCCATTAAACAAAATGTGCCAAAGTGATCACTTGAAACGTACATTTCGCTTCACTGTGCAAGGTAGGATGAGACGGGATTGACGATTGATTCAGCTGAAAGTTGGTCTTTGTTTACTCTAAGAGATCTTAGAAGTCTTTTGCAGTTCTACATGCTCTGTTATATCTAAAGCATTTACTTTTAAAGCAACATCGCTGATAGCGCAGTTGGAACAACCAAGACCAATAATAAGTGTTGCTAATTGTAACACACCTCTCACAGCTTGAAGTGATTTATTTACATCAGGTGATAAGGATTGGACTTACAAGGCGTAGTTAACTATATTAATTACCATCTTTTTAGTTGCAACTTCGATTAGTACATTTCTATTTATTTGTATTTAGCTTAGGTTATCTAAAAGCTTTGCAGTCATTGAATTTTGTCATTGCCGCCACCTTGCGTTGTTTAATATTTAAACTACATTGAGCGAAAAGTTTTATGCGTAGGATGGACGCTTAGCGTATTTTTTGTATATTATATTATTTATTATTAATAAAACATATACAGTCGAGACCCGATAATTTGTTCCCCGCTTAATCGAAAATTTCAATAGTTCGTTAAAACTTCTGACCCCTTGTGCATTTTGGTCCCCTCGATAATTGGTAGTTTTTTCGCAACGGAAAGAATATTTAACCTCTTATAAATTTATGTTTTGTTTTGTAACCTCATATAATTCATAATTAAAAGCAAAATTGTTTGCAGTTAAATCACCGTTTGGTTTTGTAGACAGGTATGCCTCCTTTATGTCGCTACAAATGCTAAATTTTCTGTTTCTCTCATTCTTTTCGCTTATGCAGTTTGCTGATTTTTTTCCAAGCCCAAAATCGAACCGCGCAATTAAATTAATTAAATTAATATATTTTAATTCTCTTTAATAGGTAAGACGTACAAATGAATATATGTACTACTCGAAATTTCTATGCGCAACGAGCACTAGAGCTTTGTAGTGTGACATAAACAACAGCGCAATATTTGCTTGTAAAATAATTAAGGTCATATAATTTGTACGCAAAAATTTATAATTCTGAATTCAGAATCAAACACACGACATACCGCAAACTTAAGTAGGATGGGCTGGATAGCGATTACAGGACCAAATTTGACTTAGTTGCTCAACAAAATGTAAGCATTTGATAAAATCGAAAATTGTTTTGAAAACAAGAGTCCTCAATATGATACAACCTTGATAACCCAAGTAAGTACTTTAATTGAAGGCTTTGTGTTATTCACCAGAGCTTTTTTTCAAATAATGTGACAATTTTAAAGTTAATTCTGTGACAATTTTAAAGTTAATAAAGATTAATAAGCAGTTGATATCGGCAAAAAACAAATAATGTCGGACACTAACATTTTTAATTAGGGTGATATCGTCAATGCACGCTATTTTGCTTTATGTAAAATAACCAAAAAATAAAGACAAAATAAAAATATTTTATCTACGCCAATCTAATTCCGTTAAGCTATCAAATATCGCCTGCTTTAAAAAAGCGGCAGATAGGTTTGTTTTGATTAACCTTTGTGCAATGAATGCTAGTTTGACGAGTTATAGCGATGTTTAATAATGATTTATTGCAGACGATGCAACTGATCCTTTACTTTTAAGCGCGTTCTCATTGTACCATATCTGCCTCAGATATAGGGAACTTAAAGCAATTTGTTTTCCCTTGTGTTTTGGTGCAATTGTTGATTTTGTTTTACATTTTTCTAAACAGCATGTAATAACCACTCTTCTTCAACTACCACTGTGCCCATTAATAACCTTAACTATCGTCTATTGAAAAGGGGATGGTTAGTAACAGCTTGTAAAATTTAATATTTTAGCATTTCGATGTACAATGCAACTTATGAAGCCGTACCCTTTTTGTGTGTTTACAGCGGAACAGCAGAATACATTCAACGATACCCTTCCAACGTCAACGCAAATTTTTGAAAGTTTCATCGGATAATTATAACCTCGTTTTTGCAGAATGGGCAAGAGATCAAACCTCAAACATTGTTATGGCTTGTTGCATTTCTCACAATTATGTTTAAATTGTGTTATTTTACTCACATGGGGGAGACGGGAAATATTCAGAAAGCAGTCCAAGAAAATTAATCCATAAATGATTTAACGACACAGCAAAAAGTATTAGTATAAGACATCCCTAAAATTCAAAACTATTTTTTTATCTACAAATTTTTACATGCATTTTTCATGAGCTTTAAAATTGCTAACAGAGCATCTTTTGCCCGATACGTTTCCTTTTGCACCATACTCGTACATATTAAATTGGTTCATTCGACATGTCTATTTTACGCCTCTATGCCGATTGCGGCGTGGTCGACTGCACGACTTCCGCATCTTAAGCCACGAATAAAAACCACGATGTCACATGGGAGAGTGCTTAGAGTTGCATCCAGTAGGCGTTTTTGACAATTAAGAATCATCCATTTATCAAAAAGTACTGAGTTTTACTCAAATTTAAAAAAAATTTTAATCAGAATAAAATGTTATCAATTCACCGCCTTTATTGGGTTGCAAGCATAAAGCAGAAATGATTAATTTAAAAGGCGCCCTTTTGATCTACGCAGTTTTTAATTCGCCCCAAATAAATAAAATTAAGTTTATTATATTAAACATAAACACATTCAAATACACTTGCCTAAACTTCTTGATAATTCTTATGTGCAACCAATTTAAGTTTTCAAACCCGCTTTCCATTACATATAACTATTTTAGGCAGACCTAAGCGTCATAAAATAATCCAGTCAAATATTTCTGTCAGTGTGAGCATTCGTCGCATGCAGACGTGATTTTTATTGTGCTCCGGGAAAATAATTCTGAAACTCATCAGTGTAGTGAGAGATTCTCTCAACCAATATTATATCTCGCAAAGGACGCTTAGTGTGATGAAATCACAGAATATAATTAATTAAGTGAATAATAAATACCAATAAAGTTATAAATAAATAAATAAACTAAACCTCGACTAAGGCGATGAGTCAAAAAGACATGCTTAGCCAGCAGAAACGTGAGCAAGACGAGCGTCGGCTCTCTTTGCAACGAAATAACGCGTACTTCTCTTTTGTCGCCGCGCCAACAGAAAATAACAATAATGAAAATTCAGATCGGCTTCGGTCAATCACCCCCAACCCGACGAACGAACTCTTGCACATAGCGAAGGAGACAGAGCGTTCTTGCTCTCCGTCGATACCGTCCACATTTAAAAAGGTTCAAAGCGAAGAGAGCGATACTCTGCAGGTATGCACTGGCCGAAGAGACCTGCGCTTAGCTACGGTAAGTGGCACAGCAATCTCTTTGACTACCGCAAGAGTAACTACAACAACAACTGCAACAGTATCGACTGTCCACTCTATTTCGTCGACTGCAAAATACGCCATCTATGAGTCACCGATCAACCAAAACAAAGTATTGCATCGACCGCCGCGCTGTCAGCTGAGCAAAATATAAACAATGAAAAAACTAGGCCAACTGTACAGATTGGAATGGATCGCTATATTCAAATTAAAAGAAAGTTCAGCCCCCTAAACTCTAAGCCAAAAATTACCCGCGGAAATTCAAGCCATGTTACGAACGAAAAGCCCTCTAGTACTAATAGACTTGGAAATCTGACAGACAACTCTGACGATCTGCCTCCTGTAGCTGAGGAAAGGAAGCCAACGCCACCCCCCATTTATATCAGAGAGAAAAGCTCCAGTGCTTTCGTTAACAAAATAATAGAGCTCATTGGTACGGACAATTTCCACACAATTCCCCTCGTCAAAGGCAGCATACATGAAACCAAAATTCAAACTAAGTCTGAAAATAATTTGAGAGTACTAGTACTAGCATTTAAACGACACTAAAAAGAAAAAGGACTACAAGTCGTACTAAAGGTCACTGAGCCTGATGTAACACCCGCAGAAGTAACTAAGGTGCTACAAGAAAAAGGATTTAGCGCTAAGACAGTCTTTAACATTTTAAACAAGGATAGGAAGCCGCAACCACTCTTCAAG
>SCDZ01001216.1:0-12006 GCA_004143845.1 Drosophila lacertosa | reverse complement strand
AAATCACTGATCACTCTCAGCTATGAGAAGGGTCATAGCTTGCCGGACTGGCTAAATATTCACCCCACCGGATCAGTGGTTTGCCATCTATTTCTATATGTTTCTCTTTTTACCTAACCTTGATTACAATTTTCACTTTCATATGTCAATTTTGTTAGTATAAGATTTAGTTTTAGACTTATATTAACATAAATGTACATTTCTTTTTAACTTCTCCTATCCATTTTGACTGTAGATTCTATTACATCACTGACAAAACTTGCTGTGAACAGGGGCATAGCTGGCCGGACTGGCATATAAAATACATCGTGTCGGTGGTTTTATTAGAAATATTTATATTGTCTTTGGGCTTTTAGTAAGTAATCTTTTGTAGTTTATATTCTTTTCATTACTTGAGTTGACACTCATAATGTCAATCAATTTCAAATAAATGAATAAAATAAATAAAAAACAATAAGCATTCACAAAGACTGTTAATGATTGATAGACAATTTTCCCTTTTTTAGGATTTCAGTAATTCATTTTCAATCGAATCTATTTCAGCTATTAAAGTTGACACTCGTTATGTAAACTTTTTGCAAATAAAATAAACAAATGAAAAAAAATGTTCTAATTGAAAGCAGTATTACTTTAACTGTGGTAGAAGATATTTAAAAGACGCTGAGACATATGCACAGCTTGTGTCGAGTGTTTTGAAGAGACATTATTTCTTGTCACATTTAAGAACGGCTTCAAATCTTTGGTTGCGCGCAGTGCGTTTAATGCAAAAGGCATTTTATGATAGAACGACAAATGAGAAGAGTAAGCATGTCAAATGGATCAGCGGTGCACTGCACAAACATAAGCTGCCTCTTGTGCAAATGCATACAAACTAATAGAGGGCGCTTATGATCATAACTAAATCTGCTCCGACGAATATTTTTTTAAATGTAAGGTGTTTCAACTGTTGGAATTAAAATAGCACAACCTATTATTAACACTTAACTGAACTAATGCTTACACGAAAAATTATGCAATGAAATATTTTAATAAAAAGATGCACTATGCATATAACTTCATTGACTTTTTACCAACACTTAATTTGCTAAGTATCTTTATACATATGCAGACCATGCAGACTTTGTACATATGTATATGACTACTTGGTTAAGGCTAAGATAATCTAAATGAGAGCTTATGTCGAAAACTTAAGCCCAACTACTTGGCGTATGATTATTTGCTTTATTCTATGCTTAGCACTTGTTATACAATATTTTTTTATTTTAATTTTTATCTATCTGGTATAATCTGTATGATATACATTAATATTTTCTCCAAATAGAAAAACCGCTTATATCTTTTAATATATTTAAAGAAAAAACTGAAAACTGAAAACTGAAAATACAGCTTACCGGTTAATAACCTCACGAAGACATATTCCAGATCCCTGAAGTTGCGCTAGTCCCATAACTAAGCCAGTTATTGGTCCACGGGATAATTCAACTCTACGACCATGATAATCGAAACATATTGGTAAAGCTGGACTGAAAATAAATTCTTTGAAGTAAATTGGATGTAATTCACTTCGAAAAGGATCGAGTTCTTCAGGTTTTCTTCCAATTTCTTTACTGTGGTCGTCCAGATATATATCTTTTCCATCATTTTGTTTAAATGATTGCAAACCACTTACTGTCATCGTAGGTACATCTTGATTTGTTACCGTAAATTCAGAGCTGTTATTACTTAGAGTTTCTTCATTTGTCGATCTCCTGACAAGTTCTGAAAAAAATTCTTCCAAAAACAATAAGGTGTCTTGGTCAATATTAAGTCTGATAGGCAAAATTGACACTTTCAATGAACATTCCTTGTCTCTGTTTTTTTCAACATTTGATCGAACGTTAAGTGATTTCACCGTAATTATGTTTTCATCGTTCCTGTGTTGTATGTTGCTCTTATTAGAATGATAAAGAAGCTTATTAATATCTGATGAAAGTAAACGGTCTCGAATTTCTATATCGGAAATAACCAACATCTGTCGGGATGAATAAGTTGAGTTGGTTGGATAAGCATCATGGGAAAATCGAATTTTTGTGAATTGTATTTCGACAAGTACATCTGAATTGCGTGATGAATTTGATTCATCATATATTGTTTTTTTCAATTTTGTTTGGCACTTGCTAGGGGCTTGCGATACACCGTGCTTATAAGCTTCCGACATTCCAGTGCCTATTTTCAGACTATAATAAAAACAAATTTTTTAGTTTTACATACATCATTTATATAGTTTTACTCAAAAATTAAAAAAAAATAAAACATAGTAGATACATCCCAAAATATAAAAATCTACTAAAGGACCTTCTTTTTATTAGGCTATTCAAGTAATTTATAAATTGCAGCCAAGCTGCCGCTATGATTACTGACGACAATGTACGTGGTGATATAGCGTTTCATCTTTTAGTAAATTTAAGAATTTAAGAAAAAATTTGATGAATTACTGCATTTGTATTCTGTTCACTTTTTTTCAAAACGCAACAGCCTTAACATCTTGCTATCACAGCTTCGAATAATAGTAATAATAAACAAATAATAATTAATGCGTTGTGGTGATTCTAAGTGTATCTCGAGCATCGTATTTTTTAATAATACCATATCAACTTGTTAATTCCAAGAGCTTTTATTATTTCAAAAAGATAAGTTTCTTGCTAGATTAGAGCGAACAAACTATCATGAGCTAGTTACTGTTGTAGTTCAAAATTACGTATGTGTCCAGGTCACATAAAGTATGCCTTTAAATGCTTTGCTCGGAGTAATGGATACTACACCAAAAAAAGGGGATGTGCAATTCCTATAAAAACGGTAAAAAATTCACACGTAATAAGATAAAAAGAAATAACAGAGGATTGTGCAATTCGCTGTTAAGAACTTGTTGACGGCATAATTTAAAGAAAAATGAATGAATAGTGAATAAATATTGTTTTTACTTAATTAGATTTAAAGTAAAATTGTTTAACTGTTTTTCGTCACTGTCCAATTACGCCTGATCGGTAAGTAGTTTACGTGTTGTAATTTCTTGAATATTGAAAGATTGAACACATTAAAGTTGGAAACGCTGCCCCGCAATTAAAACGCCAAACTTAACAAAAGGATGTGAATCATCACGACATGCCTATTAACTCAAATTAAGCAGTTAGCAACTATTTACTCTGTGCATTGTTTCACTTGCAAAACCACATACTGTGAGGTTGGTGTAATCAACGAGAGCTCAATAGTAACGATCTGATCTACATTCTATGAGACATTAAGGTTTCAAATAAATGTTTAAAAATCTTTTAAATTATTTATTTATTATTGTATTATTTATTTATTATTGTATTAAAATGTTTGTGCCAATGTGGGAAATTCTTTAAGTATTTAAGGCTAGCCTCATTTGAAAGGAAGGAAATGTGAGTTAGTAGCCTTACTCACCCGTGGCTTAACTAGGTATCTATAGGTAGTCAGTGAGCATGAACACCATCCAATTTGTACACAAAAAATATATTTACGTCACTTGATTGTCATATTGTGTAAAATTTATTTAATTAGATCACACCTTTTATAAATTAAAAAAAAAATTCAACTGATGTGAAATCAAAATCTGATTCAGCAACAGATTTGAATTTGATCAAAGTAAATCAAAATCATATCTACCTATAGAGTGTGCACTCGTCAAGATCTATTAGCATTAATTAAAACCGTTTTCGGTAAAGTTGTTAAAATTGTATTTAAAAACATTATTTGCCTTGTACATTTTAAACTACCTACTTTTGCTTAAAAAACTTTATTATTTGAATATATTGGGTGCGGATCTAAACTTATCTAAAGCTCTAAACAAAGAGGGCATCTAACAAATATATCTTATATACATATAGGAATCAGTTCACCAAAATTTAATTTATGTCAAGGCTATCATAAAAAAAAAATGTAGTAGTAGTGAAACCAAAAAAATATTTATCTAATTGATATTATTTTGAGTTTACCTTTTTGGGCGGTGTCATAGGTCTGCGTTTGAAAATTCTATAGCAATTATAGTCAAAAACGTTTTAAATGTAAATTGAGCAACTTTTTTTTACAGTCTCAGTCTTTTGGTTTGCTAATTTTATCATCAGGGGTACATCATACATGGGTAGAGTTGATGAATACCAGGTAACTTCTTTACAAATCATTTAAAAATTGAATAAGCTGATTTCCTATATTTTTAAATGCTTCTGTGCTTTTAGAATAACTCGTCGCATTCTTTATAGGTCATAGCAAACTTTACACACATATGAATAGCAATTTTTCGATATATATATATATACATTACTAACATAACTTTATCCGTGTATATTTGTATATTTATCACATACCTTGTATTATTTGATGTATTTAAGTTAAAAACTTCGTCTGGGAAATCTTTTCCACCGAATAGATGCCAAGTAAACGTCATTTCACATAATGTATAACTTTCTTCCGGCACTGGAAAATGTACTGGCGGTTGTAGAATGTCCACTTTTTGGCTGGGTAAGCAGAAATGATTGTCAACAATTTGAAGTGGGTCTTCAGACACATATATTTGGTTGATACCGAATTTATCCTTGAAAAAAAGTATTTGAAAAATTTCAATAACAATCTATTTTTTTATATAAAACATATATGAGGACAATATAGAGAAGACGCTTTCTCATATAATATATAATAATTTCTCAATAATTTATCCAGACCGGACAGCATATGCGTGGATATGCTGACTCTGCTTCTCGGAACTCTGTCTGTCGGTCTGCGCGTGCTGGATCTGGGGACGGGTCAGTTCTGTAACTGTCGCAATTCACCAACTGGCGTGCTTGTATTGCGTTTTATTTTGGCTAAAAACTACATTGCTTATTATTATTATTACTTATTTTTTTGCAACAAGTCGAAATCCAGATAAATAGTACCAGCAGGATTGACCACCCCGTCAGTGTTGACTCAATTTTACAATTTTCTTTACTTTGCAATAGACTGGAAGCTGGTTTGATAGTATCAGAATTCACCACATCAGGGTTGAATCGTCCCACAGTTAAGTGATCTTTGATCGACTGCAGATCGTTATAAAAAGGGGCGATTTGGTACTGCTCCCTTATTGGGATGATCTCTTGACCTCTACACTAGTTCCTTGTACAAGGACAAATATACTATTATTTGTGAGACCTTCATGGGTTTATTTCTTGACATGAATATTATCAAAAATAAATGGGGCTGATTATATTGATTTTGGCTAAAGTGGTTGCAAGTAGTGTTATTTTAATCAAGTTATCTGAGCCATCTGCTTCGTGCATTTCATTAAAATTTGCAATTAATAATAATCTGCATATTCTGTAACTCAAATAACTAAAAAAAACTAAGTAACAGTCATCAAAGTCTAGAGTGCTCAAAATTACCTTTGAAGCTAAGCCTCGGAGGTTAATGCCTGTTTTAAATTCTCAGCATGTATTTTGCGTACACTTAGACGAACATCGCAGAAATTATATATATATATATATATATATATATATATATATATATATATATATATATATATTATACTATTCATCTGCATAGTATAAGTATAAATATTTGTAACTTACCATAAAAAAAAATTCCTTATCATGTATTACATGAAAATCGTTTTCTTCGAGTTCCTTCACCTGGGTTGATGAAGTAGCCCCAAGTTCAGCTTTGACTTGTGGGAGAGAGTTTTCAGTAGTTTCATGGTTGAAATGGGATTCAAGCCGTATGTTTGTGTCAAAATCTGATATATTACATATATTAAATGTTTTGCAGTGTACATCAGGTATATTTTGTGGGACCTCAATTTCATTTCCTTCAATTTCCTTAGATTTGTTTAAAAAATATGATGCGGTAGTATTGGCATCTTTTACAGCATCAGCCATAAGGCTGTTTATATGGTTCAGTGCTATCTCATTATTATCGTCCCACTCTTTCACTGGGGTTTTATCAGCTTTTTTGAAATCGGAGTTTAGTGCATCTTTTGATTTTAGATCCTTATCAGAAGCAATATACGCAATAAGTTGTGCCAAAGCGTCTGCTGAGTCAAAGCATGTTTTTAAATGCATATCATGAATTGAAGATCTCAAGTTAATACTTGGATAGGTTGTACTCTGATCATTAAGATGTATTGAAAAATTAAGTAGCCCCACATTTAAAACTGGAACTAAACTAGATTGAATTATGTTGGGAAAATATTGTTGGATGTCATTGGCTGGTCGAGTCTATAAATAGAGAATTTATAAAACTTTTTACAGCAACTGAAAAGAAAATATGTTTTTTCGTGCAAAAATTGTCTTGTATTCCGTCCAAATGTGTTTATGAACAAGATTTTTTCCGCGTTAATTCCAATACTACGAATAGCATACATAGTATACAACATATATATTATTATCACTATCAGTACTAACATGTATGTAATTCTTCCTTAATTTATTACAAAGACCCATGCAAACGCATTGAGAAACGCCTAACTAGTAACCGGTTTATTATTATATGTTAATCTGGATAGAGTAGACATCCTAAATTGCCATTTGGTGCCGACATATTAAAAACTCATAAAAATCCATTTCAGCAGAAAAACATTAAGAAACAGAAAAGTAAAGATTATTTATTAAACGTCTACATGATATTATGACAACCGGCCACAAACTTCCTAGCGTTACCCGCTTTAATTCTATCTTAATGTGATGAGTATTGTGGTGTCCACATATATTTGCTCAATTTGGGACCTCCGTCCGGAAGCAGGACTCCGCACAGAACAGTGTGTAATACTATTTAAAATGTAATAGTTTTTAAATTAGTTACGCAATAGTTATGTAAATAAATGTAAGAGTTACATATAAGTCTGGTTGGAATACGAAAGTGTAATTCGCAAATTAACCCAAAAAATGCATTTTACTCGTAATAGATTTATCAAATAAGATAAGGGTAAACTTAGAATTTTTGAAGAGAGGAAATTGTTGGTAAGGCAAAAGACCTATTTTAAAGATATTAGTAAATAAGGCGAATAGAAATTCTTATCAATAACAATTCAATTGTGTATTTTTATTATGAGTACAGAAGTGACCAAACACAACACCGAAACTTCAGGATTATACGACCAATAGTTATAAAAAGAGTATTTGTTGTGAGAGTCACTAGAAAACCTTTAGATAGAGAGAGATAAGAGTCGAGTTAAATAAATAAAAAAAGAGGAATAATTGCACATTTAGATCATATGATGTCCTCGAGATTTAACTGATTTGTTCAAGTGTTTGCCAATATGAAATCATTTAAGATGTACATTAAGTATTGGAATATCTTAAATTTACTTTTTAAGTTTTGTATCTGATATGCTGTACTATCTTTCTCAGTTTTTTAAGTGTAGTGTAGTATATTTTATATGGATATTACTTTCTTATTTAAATAGAGAAGGAATTAGCTGTTTGCAATTTATGCAAATAGATCGACTCAATCAAAATTAATTCTCGTATACTCGATCGCAAGATTCAAAATAAACAGCAAAATAGACAGAAAGGAAGAATAAATAGAGCTGACAATAAAAAAAGGATTATAGAAGAAGATTTTTGTCGACAAAGCTTAGGCCCAAACCTTTAGAATTTAAATTAAAATAGAAATATTTAGACACATATTTTAAACTGAACCCAACTTCTAAAATTGAAAGCAACACATAGACAACAATAAACTTCGATAAAATCGCTATTCTGCAAACTAGCCAAAATAAACACATGGCGCATTCTAATTCGAACCTTATACTCCCTATCTCCTCAAGTCCTTTTTACTTTGTATTGACTAAACATTACATAACCAAACTTACGATCCCAGTTCATAAAACATAAAAATATAATAAATAATACTCAAATTGAACAAGATGAAAAATTGGTATTATTCGTGTTAGATATCCTATTTTCCAGCATCCCCATGGACTTGAGACAAAAAGGAGTGATATAAAAAATTTTACGAACATGTCCGCTTTTATTAGCTGTTGCGAAAAATTCAGGAATATCAAATATTAAAGTTTATTAGTGGCAATGATGCGTTATACAGCCAACACAAAAGCTAGATTAATACAGAATGATCGAAGTGCGTTAGCACCGAAAACGCTCAATGGTTACAGCGACAATTATATGATTGAAGAGCGTGACTAAATAGGAGAGCGAGAGCACCTTGGCCGTATTAACAACGACAATATTATGGTTGCTGCTGAGCATACAAATTAAATTAAAATCTTTTTATGAACGTGTTTCATTCAGGACGAATCAATAACTTTAACTCAAAACACTCCATGAAAATTAAAATAAATACAACATCGTCATTTTATAAATAAAGACCCAATATAAAAAACACAAAAATTTGGGCAGAGAAACAAAAAAAAATTATAATACAGGTATCACATAATATCGCATAAAAAAAGACAAAAGACAACATATTTAGGACGTTAAAGCGGGTCAATTTTCCGCAAGGCAAAACTGAGTGAATGTTACATAAAAAACATTTCAATGAGAAAGGCAAAGTCATGTTTTATTAAGTAAAATTACGTAACCTACAAGTTAATAACATATATCATTCAAAGTAGAGAACATCTCAAACTTTCAAATAAAATAGTAAGGAGATTGGATAGTAAATGATATTAATAAATATCAATTGTTGTTAGCAAGATAGATATTACACAAACCCCATTATAAGAGGAAGAAAAACAGGACGGTTCTGTTATTCGTCATCTACTTTACGGGTTTGGGAAATGGACAAATCTTCAAAAAATACAAAACAAAAACATATTTGTTAAATTAAAGCACATATTAAGCAGTTGGAAGCGAGTGTTAGCGCTGTCAGTTATTATAGGTTTTAAGGAAAATCATAAGTTATCCCGTTGCCAAGTATATTTCTTTGAAGCAAGAACATGATCTTTAGTTTACAAAGCATCTATCTATGTAGCATATATACATAAACAAACAGAGGTGAAGGAGATTTTATACATAATAAGTTCTAGCCTCTTGTTTTTGTAATGTGCAAGATCATATAGACGGACAATTCTAAATCGAATCAGCTGATAAAGATATAGATATATTTTAAGATTGGAGGCGTTCCTCTTTCTTTTAAAAAGCTATGTAAATGCTATTAAATTAAAAATTATTAATTAAAATAATAAATATTTTTAAAAATACAACTAAGATTGCTTCTTCATTTTTTTCAGTACCTGAATCAATGTTCAATGTTTGACTCTTCAATAACTCTATAACAAATTTAAACGGCAATAAATTTAATTTTTTTGACAATTAATGTATTGGTATTTACTTACGATTGGGCCAATCGAGAAAATGCAGTCTTCACTCATGAGTCGTAAGGTACATCCGCTTAATGGATATATAATATTGCTACTAAAAGAGCAATATCCAACGTCTAGCAATGCCCGATAAGACAGGTATTTTGGCCTATAATGAAAATTATTAGTATTCGAAGTAAGATAAACAGATTTTGTTCTTTAGATAAATTGGAGCCAGTCTATATTAGAAAGTGCTTCCAACTTTTCAGATAAATATACCCTTAACATTATCCAATTAATAATTATGAAAAATAAAAGGAATTTCAGTTTGCGAACAGATAACATATATAGACCATTACTTTATTTCTCTGCATTTTAGATACCTCAAACAAAAATGGTATAGTTAACTTAATTTATTTTAACTACATGTACACATTGTATATAGGCAGGCGAAAAAATATAAAACAAATGTTTATTCAATTTTTCGGGATTTTTATTTAAAAAGGCTAAAAAAGAAAAGATCGAATTAATGATTCAATTTTACGTCTTACAAATTGTAGCGAAATTTTAGTTAATCGCCACGCCAAGTGAAAATATTTATTGTATTACTTATAGCCAAATCAAACCTCGCTTAACAGTATCTGTTTTGGTAGCAATTTCAGCGTTGAGGGTACGCACGTGGTCGTCTTCTTTCTTTTTGGGGTCGACGTCTTTGGTCCTCAATTCGTCGTACATTGTTTTTTAACTTTCCTTTTTACTACTCAGTTCTACCTCGAGAGACAAATCGATATATCGATAAAGACAGCTGATCAAATGGACTAAGCTCCTGATCAGTTGCGTTAAGCTGCTTATCAGCTATGTTAACCGATCAGCTGTGTGGTGCCGCGGTTTGTAGTTACAATATTAAAAACGTAACGGTGGTTATTTGAATTACGAATGTTAAGAGATTACGAAACGAAACTTTAAATTTAAAAGGGGATGAATATTGTTTGCGTTGCAAAAAAAAACTACGAATAATCGAGGGGACGAAAATTTATGTTATTTTTATTTTATTGTTATTATTAGCACTTAACTGTAGTTATAATCACATTTCAAAATTAGCTTTTATCACGAAGAATTTGTAAAAATATTATGGCGATCAAACAAAATAATAAGAATGATTTTTCTCTAAACTAACAAATTGACAAAAAACATAGGATATTCGGCTACGCGACGTAGAAGTGCTCGTATCTCGTTCTTTTAGTTTTTCTGCAGTGGAATAGGGGCCGTTGATTATATTTCATAACTCCGGTAAGACAATTACAACGTGATAATATAGAGAGTATTATTCTTGTTGAGTAAACAATTTAAGATTAACTAGTTTGACTAAAACACTATGAAAACTAAGGGCACTGATGATGTGCCCTCTCTCTAAGGTACGGGAGTGCCCTAGTTCAAGCATTCACGCAGATCAAAACAATTGTTTTCGTCAAAATTATCTTATGGATTTTCTTTATTTTAATAATCTGCACTATTTATATGCTTTGATTGAAACGGCAATAAAAAATTACAACTACAGTAGCCGGGAAAATAACTTTAAAATATTCATTGTAATGCAGGGCTACAGGATTCATTTTTTTGCATTTTGTACATATAAAATAATCAATTTTATTTTATATCGTTTAGCAAAATTTTGAAAATAATTAGATGGTATACTCTGCGTGTTTTTATGGTTGATGTTTATTTTGTTTTATCTCTTTAAATAGCTTCTTTTCACCAAAATGTTGGTATAATTTCTTTTGAATTTGCATTCATATTAAAATTACTTCATTTGACCGCCCGAGATCATTACAATAATATTATTTTTCCAATCGTTTTGTGCATTTTAATAATAGGTCGAGGAACAGCATTAGGCAATAAATAATAGGTAAAATAAGAAAGTTTGATTGCAGACAGGTTTTATACAATTTTATTCAAAACGATTTAAATAATAAAAAATATGAAAGGTTGCGTAAGTAGCATTCTTAGCGATTCAGATGAGAACTCCAATTCTTAACCGCAATATCATACCAAGAAGTTTTAGTAAAGGCTCTTTGTAAAACTAAACTGATTAAAGCCTTTGTTTACATTAAACATTTAAGTTCAAGTGCTCGTGAAATATTATTACCATATATCACAAATGCTTGATCAGCGTTCTCACGCTGACCAACTACAGCATTTTGTTGGAGGAATGTTTCCTTTTGTCAGGGTGAGCCTGGGATTAGGGATCTGAATACAACCAAAGTTTATTTCAAACTGACTACGCTGTTAGCTTACAGTATTCATTACAGAGCTAGGGATACATACATGTTTATGCTTATTTAACATGGTGCATTATCTGTGAAAGGCAGTTTTCAAAACCCTTTCACAATGCAAACATGTTTACAATATTTAATTCAAGTTTAACGTGTTCATAAATTAAATATGTTTTCTTTTTGACAAATTCTTAGTAAGCACGTCTGCTACCATAACATTTGTTGAAACATATTTCAATACAATTTGACCTTTGCTAACAATTTGTCGTACAAAATGCTATCTTATATCAATATGTTTAGATCTAGCGTGATGTATTGGATTCCTTGCTAGTTGCTGCGCACCCAGGCTATCTCCATGTAACACCGTTGGAGTAATCGCACTACCGCAGCCAATTTCTACGATCAGTCTACGCATCACAACAGCTTCCTTGCAAGCAGCTGACAAAG
>SCDZ01001215.1:0-12407 GCA_004143845.1 Drosophila lacertosa | reverse complement strand
TGTGGGTGGTTTTTCATAATAATGACGCTAGTTTTTTTTATCGTTTATTAGTTTAGATAATGCCGGACCCTTTAGATTATACCATAGCAAATCAAGACATTGCAAGGTCAAGGCAACTGCTCACCTATAGACTTGATAATGAGTTGGATTGTATTATTTTAATTAGAAATATAAATTGCGACACTAACACGCAGCCACTTAATTATATATACTTGAGTTAAATATTTCATAGTCAGTGGTGCAGCTTAAAGTAACGAACTTTTACTGTTTAATTCGTTTTCGCTACCCACTGTACTTCGTCTAGTTGCATCTATGCTAAGCAGGAGCCATCTGTAAATTATTGTTGTTGTACTCAACGCAAGCTGCCCACGCTCTCTCATCTACTTACACTCTTTGTCGGCCCTTAATCACATGTAATCATCTCGCTATAGTGACGGCAGCTGGATCACGCATCGCTGCGATAATAAAACATTAAAAATTCGATAATATTGCACTATTAAGCAACATCTAGTAAAAAAGCTTATAAGCTAAACAGCTAGTATTTATAGAAAGCTTTAAATATCTTTTAATCAAACTATATTAATAAGATTATATAAACCTTATTTTTTAAAGGAACTGTCGTACCTGTATTATTTGTTTCTTCGAGCATAGAGGGATTATGTATTACCCAATCTGTTGTGTTTTTTTATTTATATTTTTCTTTCCAATTAGTACTTTGTACTGTGTTGATTTGAATTTTTTCAAATGAATCACATTCTATCCATGATTTGTGTTCTAAGGTAGCTTAATGTGCTTTAAATTGTGGCTTTTATTGTAGTGTGTAGTGTTCTATTATATTTGATAGTTGCGAGGATGATATCGACAGTATCTGTTAGAAATCAAAGCTAAGTCCACAGTTACACAGTTTCATTATTTTTATTATTTCTCTAGCATTAAATGGTATTAAAATTTTACCCTTGCTTGATTTGTAGGTTGGCGATTATATTTTCCTCTAACACATGTGCTAGAATTTGCGGCAATTTCTGTAGTTAATAGAGATTAACAAAGGCTGCTACGTCCGCTTGAGTCATGTACTGTGTAAAATTAAACGCTTCAACAAAAAACTATATGTCATGCATTGTTTTTTATTAAAAAAGTTAACGTTTATACATTCGATAAATATTTCATTTTCTGAGCTTTCAGTCATTTTAAGCAGTTTACATTTCAAATTCCGCCATAAAAAATATTGTACAGCTGTTAACGATCGGTCAAAATTGTGGTTGAGTATAAGGTGCATACAAATTGAGGAAGTTGTTAGTAATTCGATCAACATTATATAACTTAGATACTTTAAAACTGAAGAATATATGAAGATTAAACTCAACCGATACGCCCGCAACGGTCTCTTGTTTGAGGTGAATTTGTGAATCATCAAAGAAAGATTTAGTAAGCTTTGCGTTACAGAAATATTCTCCAAATTACACGAAAGCAGCCTCAAATAGGTCTACATCACTTTGTTCATGCACTTTATGCGATATAAAACACTGCTCATATCATAAAAGGCCTTCCGTGCTTTAATTTGGCTTTATATCGACGTAATAATAACGGAATACCATTTATTTCTGCCTATTTTTTCTAAAATTTTAGTTGTTCACTGTAAAACAAGTTAGGTAGGTCTAATGGCTTGTTTGAGCTTATACAGTCATTACCAATTATGGTGGTTAGACATGGATATGACTAAAATGCTTTCTTATACTTAGCGTAGTAATGCAATGCAGTACATTATTTGGGTACATTCATTATAAATCATGTTTCCACCAATTATATTTTCATATTTTCGTTTCAATCGATTGAGCTATGTTGTTTTTCAACAAATGCAGTATATTAATGAATTATAAGAGACACGTTAAAGTTTGAACTAAAAATATATTTTTCCCTAGTCAAAACCGGTATAAATTTACGCGTTTATCCATACACCTTTTTCTTAAAATAGATATATTCAATTTTAAAACAATGCACATTATAAACCATTCATATTTCCAAAAAAAAAATTTCCTGTTCCTGATTTAGCTTTATTTCCATCATTTTATTAATATATAAACTTTTGTTCTGCAAAGATAGGCCCTTGATATTAATATATTTTTAAATGCTCTTAGTTGGTTTTGTTGTGGCAAAGGTTATATTTTTTAACTTATATGACTAAATTGATAAAATTAAACAATTACGATTTATCCATGTCTCCTTGCTCCGAATAAATAAATGGTTGAATCTTGCAGACAGACTATCACCTGTCAGTATAAAACGTCGAGTCGAATTTCAGAACTCAAACCTTTTTTTTTATTTTCAATTTCATGGTTTGAGCTGGTATAAAACTGTAAAAAAGTATTGGGCTGTCGGTTACACCAGAATGCAAAGTTCTTACTTGTCGTTGTTCATTATATTAAAATATATACTTGTATAGTAATAGGAAAAAATAAATAAAGGGTAATTGTATATAAAATTACCTGTAATAATTGAATTCTATGCTCCACAATATTTATTTTGCCATCAGATCCATTTAAAGCAGAGAAAATTAGTTCCAATAATTTTTTTATAACATTGACATCCGAACATTTTTGTGCCAGACTTTTTAATGACTGTAAGGATTCACGCCGAGCAACTTCGCATTTACTGTATAAATTTTTTATTAAAACAGTTCCGATTTGAAACGCGTAGGGACTACAATCAATATTCATAAGATTCAAAATTAATCCGACACTTTCTAGAGTATTTTCCGGACTGCGTAACATTGACTTCTGTAAATCGTTATAGATGTGTACTTTAAATTCTGAATCATTTATTTCTGATAGTAATGGTTGACAAGCACTTATAAAAGAGCTTTCCGGTTTGGACCTACACAGTATCATACTCTTAACAAAGTATTCCAAAACTTTTAACTTATATATTTTGAGTATAATCAGCTGATTATGTTTAGTTTCAAATCGTATCATCATCATTATCATTATTGTAACTCTCGGAGTTGCATCCATTTGAAATAACGTAGTCATGGTTTCATCTAAAATATTATTACTCTCCCATAAATCAAATATTATTTTTGTAGCTGCTTCTGTAACACGTGCATTTTGAGCTAGTAAAGTGGTTTGGTATAACATACACTGGTATTCAAACAACCTGCACTTTTCTGTTTTATAAATATTTGAGTCTCGGTTTATATTCTTTAGAATTAAACAAATCCATCCCAAAGCTACGACTGCTGATCTGCATGATTTATGAGCAGGTGTTGTAGGTAACTCCTTTACCAAAATTGATTTAATAACGGTAAGCATATGTTCAATAGTTAAATCATGGTGAGTTATTGTAAGATCGGTAATAAGCTTTCGAACTAATAGTTGAGATGGAGCATCTTTGTACTTTGATATTGTTGTTCCGATGACTTTACATATACCACGAATAATAGCCGAATTAACACCTAAAATGAAAAAGCGGTTTTGTATATTTATAACATTTATATTTATATATTCCAAGATAATAATTATTAAATAAATATAAAGTAAATAACGAACTCCACTTATACAATATACTGGCCCACCAATCCGGAATGATATAAAAGTTACCACCCCAAAGCCGAAAGTATCCTTATAGAAAGTTAAACAGCATCTAGCCGTTCTAAACACTAGAAAGGTTACAGAGTTCGACGGACTAGAAGCAATTAATCTAAAAATACTTCCTGTAACATCCAGTAGCTGAGAAACATCATAAACATATGCCTGCAGTTTTGACATTTGACAACAAAATAAAAATCACTGATCCTACACTAATAAGAAAGCCTGGCAAACGTAAAGTTAATATCGCCTCATATCGGATTAGTCTCCTGGCGATATTCTGAAAAATACTCAAAATAAACAATATATGGTGTGGCGCCCTTCATAAAATAAAAGCTAGCTCCTCAATTCTTACATCATGACATGACACTGGACAGAACACATGGTGCGTCCATCTTTTATGTAAGATGATACAGGTGAAAAACAAGTTAAAGTAATATTACTGTCTTGTTGGCAGGCAGTCGAAAATGAAGCTCTGCGCCAAGCTGCGAGTATAAACGGCATCCGGGTGTGAAAAGCAACCGCTCAAAGCATACGTTTACTAAACGCAACTATAAACACCGAAATCAGGATTCCGTAAGTAATGAACAAAATTGCCAAGTTGAGTATGCGACTCCATAACCACCCGAATAATCTTGCCGTCAAAAAAAAAAAACAACAAATATTTGTTCACGGAAACTAAAAGATACACTGGTCGGCATATATATTTTGTCATGACGGTGCCTCAGTTTCGTTTTGAATTTTTATTCATTTTAAATAAAAAAGTATTTATGGATTGTACATAATATACTCAGTTACAATGTATTAAATTATAAATATAACAATTTTTCATTTTTAACATTAACTAAGTACTTTCATAGGTGGCATAACTTTTTTTACATCTTAATTCACTATTTTGTTTTATAAATATATTTTAAACTAGAAATTAATAAAAAAAATATAACTCCCTTTGGTGTCTATGACCTTTTGGAGGCGATTCGGAACGGAATCGACCAAGGTTTGAAGGTATTTCAAAGGAATCACTTTCCAATTCATTGTGACCTCAGTGATGGTTTCTGGTTTTGTCCTGGTCAGATCAGTCCTTCTATTTCGCTTTATTAGCGACCACACATTTTAAATAATGTTTAAGTCAGGACTTTGTGGTGGCCAATCGAGGAAACCCTCGACAAACCCCAACATCTCTTAAAAACCTTGTAATCATTCTGGCCTTATGGCATGGAGCGTTGTCCTGTTGGAGAATAAAGTCTTTTCCTATTAATCTGTCGCCGAAGGGAAACGCATTATCGTTTAAGGTTTCTAAATATCGGTTCTGGTTCATGGATCCGTCTATGGGAACCAAGTCTCCCACACCAGAACATTACGCTTCCACCCCCATGGCTTACTCTTTGACACACAGGAGCAATTTTTTAACGATAATTCTTGTTAATTCGCACAAAAACTTTCTTTTGGGATGCGTGGAATTCAAAACTACTCTCATCCGTCCACAGGACATTACGCCAAAATGAAGCGGACTTGGTGATGTACCTTTTCGCGAACTCCAAACGCATTAGTTTATTTTTTGGGGTGATAAAAGGTATTGGCTTTGCAATAAATGTTTTCATATCTGCTTCAATCAAACGCCTGCTTATTGTTCTCTCACTTATGAAAGTGGATGCAGTCTCATTCCACTCCAAGGATACAGCCATTGGTGTTTTTAGAGGGTCCTTCTTAAAAGCACTGACGATAAGACGGTCGGCATCAGCTCTTGTCTTTCGATTTCGGCCTTTACGGCGAACATTGATCACATCTTTACATTTTTTTATATTTATTGATTTGATAATAAATGGTCTGACGAGACAAATTATATTCCTTAGCGATGTTTATTACGGAAAAACCCAAGCTATATTTGATCACAATTTCTGATCTTATTTTGGTGCTCAGCTCAGATTTTTTAACCATTTTAAATATTAAAAAATCGACTTTATGCAATATTAATAAAAACTTGTAATAGTATTCTTGAACAACACTTTCAGCTTGCCTAGAAACAACTATAAGTGAGGAAATTACAAAGATATTTCTATTCAAAACAAAGAGACCTTGGAAATTGTCTCCTTTATGTCATTTTCTATAATATGTCCCGACGGATGATGGACACAAACGTTTATTACACCTTTTTGTAAGATTTGGATTAAAAGCTTTGACTTAATTTTTCCATAATTATCGTTCGTCAGTCCAAATAATACTTTTCGGAAAAATTTTAGGCTTTGTTCTTGAGCGTCTTTAAAAACAGAAATTATTTTGATATTATTTTTGGCAGGTGTTGCTTCTTTCTTTCTCGCAAAAAATATTTCTAAGCAACATGACACCATTTTAATAATTTTTTGATACATAATCGATAATCAACTTTCAGGTTCATTTGCACTACGTCGACTTCTAAAATATTTTTTTCGTACATTGAAATTTATTTTATCAGAGATTTTTTCAGTAATCATTACTGCCCGAGGAATACCGACTCTCGTTTAGCTGGTTCACTTATCTTTTATCATAGTTTCATAAGTCCTGTTCCTCTCCTACGCGTAGTACTCTATAATCAGAACTCACTCGTCTACAGAGCCTATCTGTTTCACTCTGTTGCAACGCTTTTTACTCATCTCCAATTCCTGGAAATAACGGCACTGCATAACGTTTGAAATGAGGCGATAATCTGTCGAAAAATAATTTTGATTTTAAGGTAGGAAGGAAGATCGAGGGATGATTTAAGGACTGCCCGAATCTGGCAAGATCAATTCTAATATTGTTGCCATACTAAATCGGCATAGAAAACACAATAACGAAAAATGGCTCTGGATCATAACAATTTACTCTCGATGTAACACTCTCTTGTAAATCAGACTTCGTGGAAGAATCTAGATCTAAGCAAGACTGATTTTTGCTAGAAGCGCAGCAGTAGCTGGCGGACACATTGACAAACCAATTGGATGCGCAAGATCAATCTCTGGATCGGCGTGTGGCGCAGCTGGACAGGGGGATAGATACTACAGAGCAGCAGTTCGATCAGAAAGCAGTTTAAATGGCGTGTCAAGCCCCGCTGAAGTCCGACATTAGCGTAAAGTCGCGCCAATTAGGCTCCAGCAGTTAGCCACTTAGCCGCTGCTTGCCCTTGGCGATTATTTGGGATGCCGAAAACTGAGAAGAAGTGCCGGAAACTCTACATGAGCTTTAAAGTTACATTGTGTTCCTACGAATTGCTGACTGCGGCCATGCGGGACCCATTTTTTGTTAATCTCCATACTGGATACCATGTGCATCACAATCGTGTGCAAGGACCCAAAGGAGTCGGTATTAGACTTTGCGATGGACTTGGAACGGGTGTACCGAGTCCTCTTCGGCGAATTTCCGCCAGCAAAGTACAACAGCATTATGGTACAGCGATTTGTTTACGGCATTCCCGAGACGACTTACCAAGTGTTTATCATTGCTAGCAAGCCGAGCACTCCCATGGAAGCGCTCGACATGTCGACTAGTTTGGAAGCACAATGTAGATGGAGGCCCACTGGTGGAGTGCTAAACGTCACTGGGGTGCCTTCCACAACGCAGACTTCCCATGGGGGAGCGGCCGACACTCTCGCTAAAGCTTCGCAAGTCCCGTAATCCGACCTCCAGGCTATGGGACTCAGGCGGAAAACTAGAGCCAGACAGCCCTAGGGGGCTCTCATTCTGGACAACTGGCTCAACAAGCACCCAATCCCACCGCCGGTTCCAAGGAAGCGGAATCCGGCCCACTCCCAATCCCAGCACAGGACCAGTAACGACGCGTCAATGTCCCGCAACATTCCGGACCACAATGCAAAGGGCCTGCGGTCGCCCAAACACGCTTTTGCCGGACCTAAGTCTCCTCCCTCAGAAGTGTTGTTTGACGAGCCGCGGCCAGATGGAACACCCGTAAGTCGCCGTTTAGACCGCTGGCTTAAAAAAGAACCATGCGCCGTCTACTGCACCAACTCGACAGAGATCCGCTGACACCCAAACAACACTTCGCCAATTATAAGTCTTCCGCTCCCAAAGCTAAAACCGTTTTGGCCACGTTATCAGGTGTGCCTCCAGTGCCTCGCCAATCACTGGAGCACCACGCGCAAGGCCTGCAGTCCCCCAAGCAACATTCTGCCGGATCTAAGCCTCCCTCCTTAGAAGTTGAAACCGTACCGCAAGCGTTGTTTGACGAGCCGCCGCCTCGTCGCTGCCCGGTGACCCACTGAAGGCCAGTGCCATGGACCCGCCGCCACTCAAGCAACACCGTTTTGTTCGACTAGTCGCCGCCAGGAGAAAAGGTCCAAGAACTGTCGTTACCTCGACCTGGAACTGCGAGCAGAGTTCCAACAGCCCTCCGTTGGATGCCCAAGCTTCCTACAACTCGTTTGACTTGTCATTGGCACTGGCGCAGCCGTCTCGCTGCTAAACCGGGACGATTTTCGAGAAGAATTGCCGGGCACCCCGTGCCAAACAACATTACAAGGTCCGTCGTCGGAATAATTTGAGGCTACCGCATGAGCCACAACCAGCGTGACTATAGCTGGTAGTCCACTCTACACGAGTTTCTGCTGATGGAAGGCAATACACCGAGCCTGCTCGGAGTGTACTTTTTGCGGTGCTACCAGGCCACAGTGGACTTACGACAACTCCGCCTGAATTTCGGCTGGGGATTTATTTTTCTGCACGTGCCAGGCTTAGCACCGCCATGCCTATTGTTTTCCCGAGTCTCTACTAGCTTCCCGTCGTACAGTGATAACCATATCAAGATGGATGGTTCGCCACTGAACCAGACAAAATTCTAAAAGTACCCCAAGGTTTTTCCTTTATGTTGATTTTTATAAGACAACGTTGGCTTTCAGAACGAAACAAGTCACTGAGAAATTTTAGTTTTCTGTAATTTTCGAATAATTAAACCATTGGAAATTTTAACTTTTTATAGTCTGTTTAAACTCTTAAGATAAATACAAATATGTGATGTTCAACATAAAATTATATATGTAATTAATTTTTTTTTGTTATGAAATGTTAGTTTTGGTCCGTTTAAGTGATGAAATGCATGTAGAATGTTGGCACTGCGTGATATGGGAATGTTAGTACTTAACATTGCAGAAAATTTTAGCAGAAATAAGACCAAAAAAAAAATATATTAAAGGCCCAGAAAATCATGGAAAAAAACAAGCTTAAAGCGCAAATTAAAAATCTATCGGTCAAAAAAACTTAAGCGCATCGCAAATTTCCGTTTAATTTAACTCTGTCGATATCTTCGAGAGGTGTACAAGATTTTTTAAAGAGATCGGGAAACGTTCCGCACGAAAAAAAATTATTTAAACCGGAGCTATTGGCTAGGCCCAAAACCGCTCGATTTCATTTTGACACGTACAAACTTTGAAATAAAATAAATAATTTTTGGTAATGGAAAAAGATTAAATTAGGTGTCCCTGATGACTACCGTTATTTTCGTGGCTATATACGAACCCGAAAACAAAGTACGATTGTCGAGAAATTCCCACGAAGGGTCTATTATGATATGGACAGAGTTCGAGCCTAATGGAAAGACCTCGATATGTTTTAAACCGTATAAAATGAATACTGAATAATTTTGGTACAGATTGGAGAACGAAACGCCTCATAAAATTGGTCAATTGGTTCGCGCATTTTAAATAATATAACCGTTTGCGCATACGTTATTTTTGAGGCAAATCTGTACTGCAGTATAGCAAAAATATGTCGTTTATGTTAAATGATTTGTATAGCATTTTATTTGCTTTTTTTTGAAAAAATATTTTTTTAAATTAATTTTGCATGTTATAAAAATAATAATATAAATAATATTCCTCATTAAATTGACTTGGAATAAAAACTTAAAGTAATAGTTTTTTCAGGGCTCTTTTCCAAATACGCATTTTAATTTAATTTTTAATTAGAAAATAGTTCCCAATCTAAAAAGTCTGAATTTTCTAGAGGTATGCATTCATGAATAAGGGTTGGTTCTATCACTTCTGTTAATTGTATGCCACTCAATAGAAGCCCACACTGTTTTATATTGAGTAAACAATTCTATTATGCTATGAACCGAGTCAACAGGCATTATTGTATGACCTGGCAACAAATATGTTATCTTAATAGATTGAACAAATAACGATGAATTTAAAAAATAAGAAACTTATATAACTTATTTCCTTCGAAGTTTCTTCACTTAAACTCTGAAACTACCCAAAAGCAAACATTGCCAAGATTCAACTCAGTGATAAGATCATAGCCACTTTTTTGGTCTCCTTTTATTTATAATTCGGTTTTTCTTAATCTTGGTTTGTACATTTCTTTTGGATGCACTTCGCGTGTCAGTTACGTTATAATTGACTGATCATTATCTGAAAAATTAAGAAAACCCGAGGCTATCGGCTCAAAAATTAGCTATATAGGTCGAGTACGAAATGGACAAAAAGTGTAGTGCTGATACAATATGCCGTCCATTGCGTAATCAGAACTTGAATGGTCTAGCAGCTCGAAAAAAGCCATTCATAACAAACAAAAATAATAAGAATCCCCTAAAATTCGCAAAGGAGCTTGAAACTCGCCCGATTTCATTTTGGTATGACGTGATCTTTGCAGACGAGTCCACGAGTTCGCGAAAAGTACATCATCAAGTCCGCTTCATTTTGGCGTAATGTCCTGTGGACGGATGAGAGTAGTTTTGAAGTCCACGCATCTCAAAAGTAAGTTTTTGTACGAATTAACAAGAATTATCGTAAAAAAATTGCTCCTGTGTGTCAAAAAGAGTAAGCCATGGGGGTAGAAGCGTAATGTTCTGGGGTTCTGTTTTATATAATGGTGTGGGAGACTTGGTTCCCATAGACGGATCCATTAACCAGAACCGATATTTAGAAACCTTACTCGCTTTTTAAGAGATGTTGGGGTGGAAGCCCTCGATTGGCCACCACAAAGTCCTGACTTAAACATTATTGAAAATGTGTGGTCGCTAATAAAGCGAAATAGAAGGACTGATCTGACCAGGACAAAACCAGAAACCATCACTGAGGTCACAATGAATTGGAAAGAGATTCCTTTGAAATACCTTCAAACCTTGGTCGATTCCGATCCGAATCGCCTCCAAAAGGTCATAGACACCAAAGGGAGTTATATTTTTTATTAATTTCCAGTTTTAAATAGATTTATAAAACAAAATAGTGAATTAAGATGTAAAAAAGTTTGTCAAAATACTTGTGCCACCCATGAATTACTTAGTTTTTAGTTTTAATTAAATAAATACTCTAAATCAATGTTAAATTGGAAAAATTGTTATATTTTAAATTTAAAACATTGTAACTAAATGAATTATGTACAATCAATAAATATTTATCTCTATAAAATAAATAAAAATCGAAAAAGAAACAGGCATCGCTATGACAAAATATATATACAAAATAAATATACAATTTCACACAATTCCATAAGATTATTACCGCTGTCCCATTATAATTTTTATTTGAAGCTATGTTTTTATTGTTCAAATAATTATTTGACAATTATAACATTGATATCGTTTTTTCCTTATATTTATAACTTCAATTGAATTTTAACTACTTTGGTTTGCGTTGCTCTTTATATTAATTTAGTATAATTGCAAAAATATAACAAATTACTTTGTTTGCTATAACATATTAAATATGTTTATTTTAAATTAAGAGTATTTGATGATTTAAGCAGTTGGGCTAACTGTATATACGGTAATACAGCAAGTGCACACTTACCGGGATTATTAAGTACGGCACATACATTTTCAAACAGTGGCAGTCGTTCGACTATAGAAACATTGAGCACTCTGTTGGGCAAATCGCGAAGGGCACTAGATAACTAAAATAATGCTTTCAATAATTATGCAAAGTACTTAATAATTATAAATACAATATAATACCTCGGGAAGATCCATTTTTTCCTAAACGCAAACGTGTAGACTGAAATAGAGATGGTAAACAATATGCACAATAATCGATTTGTCGATATTTTAGGAAAATGTAATGGAGTGCTATGACGTACATCAAAATAGCACCGTGCGTCAAAATAACCATATTGCTGCATAACGGCTTAAATTGTTTTTTAAAACGTTATCAACGATTTTTATAATTTTATTATCACCCTTAGTTTTTGCATAAAAAATGTTTTTTTCTATAAAGTACTTTAATATTCATAGAGAAATCTCTTCTTAATAATCATGCATCAATGTTTATATAATTAGGTGTTTAAAAACAAAATCGATAGATACGATAATCAACGCTAAACGACCGTTGCTACTTTGACGCATGTAACATGGGTAGTGGTATGAAATAAAAAATCGATTGAACCAAGTCTATCGTGTGCTGATGAATCAAAACAATCGATACATGGACAATGGTAATCGAGTTTCTTGTGTAATCAGTTTGTATGATTCAATATTTATAAAATAAAAAAATTATTTTAAATGACAGGAGTTTTAAATATGCCGCTAATGGCTCATAATTGTAAGATGTTTGCATTACGGTTGGGGAATTATGTCAATTTTATGCGAGCACCATCAACTGACATATTTTTCCGAAATACCAGCTTCTTTAATAAGTGTAAGTACACGTGCATCGAAATTGCTTATATGTATACAGTTTGACACGAAAGTGTTTTCACAATGGAACATTTTTATATTTTTTGACTTCCACGCTTAATAAAACAGGCTATGGTTATGATTTCAATACATATTTTTTTTACAGGTTGTTACTTAACTAATTATCTTTTAAAACTAATTAACAAAAATTCAAAATTAATTCATGGCTTTTAACATAATTAACA
>SCDZ01001214.1:0-12028 GCA_004143845.1 Drosophila lacertosa | reverse complement strand
TGGCTTATTAACGCTGGCTCGCCTCTTAGTCTAGACAACAAGGTCCTGCTCTACAATTCTGTGCTAAAACCTATATGGACATATGGCTCCCAGTTATGGAGGAATGCTAGCAATAGTAATATTGATATCATTCAGAGAGTCCAGTCAAAGATATTGAGAACCATCACCGAAACAACAACATACAAAGAGACTTAAAAATTCAACAAGTCAGAGATGTAATAGCTGAACAGAAAGAAAAGTACTATGGCAAGCTCTCTTCGCACCCCAATCATCTCGCGAGAGATTTAACAAGGGCCGTGCAATCACATAACAGTCCAATTGAACTGTCAGTTGACTGCTTGATGGGGCACATATTATTTGCCTTGTGCAATTGTGTTTACTGAATCCATGACACCCAGTATTCAGTAATGATTTGTGCGTGCCTCCTGAATTTTTTCTTCATTTGTAGAAGCCTTGCCATAGCCTGCTTCCGAGAATCTCCTAGTTTAAATTTTTTTCGGATTGCTACAGAATCCCACGTCGTCGTTTTTTCAAACACTTGTTCACACTCAGTATGCTTTTCCGACTTGCTGATATCTTGTTCGATTTCCCCGAAGCGCCCAAGGTCATCTAGATATATTATTGTAGTTGCTCTGATCAGCTTATTGCTTGATGCTCTGGATATATTGCCAGAAACAATCCATCCTAGTTGACTTTTCTGTCCGAGCGTTTCTTTGATTTTTTTTACATTTCCCAACATAAGTAGGAGGTAATCAAAATTAATGATGAAGCCCATCCAAACCTTCTTGCCATTCATGTTTACTGTTTTTAATAATTTTAACGTTTTGTTGTTGTGCTTCTGCCTTAGATATGAGAGTTTTCTGGTAGCCACCATCAATAAGGGTTCTCAGTTTTTTAAAGTTTCATGGTTTATTTTTTATCCGAATGAGAGCAGTGGCCACCAACGAATTTTGCCCTTGAGCTAAAGTAATAATAATAAAATTATAGGCTAGCGTATTTCTTAGCTCTGGCATCAGAGGTCTTCACCTCTGTGGTTGTTTCATTTTTTTCTGGGATTTCCTTTTTACATGGTTGTGTTATATTATGATATATTTACAAATATGTAAATGGATGTTAATAGTGATTTGCTTAGTTTGGATAATTTTTATGTCTTTAGGTGTTATATTATATTTTTGAATATTTTATATGTTTGAGGGAGTGGGATTTGATAAACTTTGGAGAGGGTTGGTGTTTTAAAATATTTTTAGTCTTTGATATTTAATAGGATTGCATTTTGTATTATCACCATTAATATTGTGTCATTACAAAAGGGGCATATTCTGGGAGATTGATTGATGTAGTGTATGTATGTTATTTTGGAATGCCCGAGTCTGAATGTAGGTATTATTGTTAGATCTCTTCGCGAGAGGTGTAGTGGATTCTTTTCGAAAATGTATTAGTTGTTGAGTTTGTGTAGGTTGTTTGTTTGATTTTGTTAGTATTTTTATATGTCACATATGTTATGTTTTTCTTTATTTTATTAAAAAGCGGCCCTACATGCCAGGGTACACAGAGCAGTTTCAATTTGGGGAAGGTTTTTTTCATAATATGGCGGGGCTGTGAGGGATAATGATCATAGTTGTTGGTGTTGTTAATTGCATCTATTGCAGAGAAGATGCCCCTTCTAAGTTTCAGTGTTTCTAGAGCTTCTATTATTGCAATGAGTTCTGCGGAAAATACCGAGGAGTAGTGGGATTGAAGTTGATTTGGGATCCATCTGTATAGATATAGGTGTATTTATACTTGTGTTTAGTTTTGATTTTATTTATTTATTGATGGTCTTCTCAAGTTATCAGAGTTATGTCTGTGTATATATCTGGCTTACATTTTATTTTCGGGGAATTTTTTGCTGTGATCAGGCATTTTGTGAGGTTGGCTGTTAGGAGTTTTCTAAAGAGGAAATCTTGCTTCATAAAAAATATTTTGAGTAGGAGTGGTTTTGAGTGCTCGGAGAGCAATTCTGAAGCCTGTGTTTATGGTTTATTTTATTGTTTGGGTGAGTTGTTGCGTGTGTGCTTTCTGTGTCTGTTATTAAAGTGTTGGCCTAGTATTTTTAGTGTTGCGACATTCTGAATTTGTGCAAACATGCATGTGCTTGCATTTGGTGCTGGAGAGCGTGGCGCATGAGTGTTTTGATCAGTATATATTGTTCTGAGGATTGGGTCTAAATTTATAATAATGTTTTTCGTGTTATTTAATTTTATTTTAAGTTAAAGTCGCCCGCGTGAGCATTTCGGCTAGTTTGCTGTATGCTATTACGAAGGGGACCACTGAGAGTGGCGAGCCCTGATGGATGCCGTTATAGACGGTGTGGAAGGAGGAGTGGTTCTTGTTTATTTGCCCTGTGATTTTCATGTTTGTCATGGTTATGATTTTTGTTCCCGTTTTCTATGAGTTGGTCAAGGATTGATCTTACTAGTAGATGGTCTATTAACAAGGGAAATCCACTATAGACAGTCATAGTCATAGGAATTTAGTTTGATTTTGTCTGAATTGGCTTTTGGGATTGGAACTATTATGCTATTCTTGTAATCTTCGGGGATGTTATTGTTTATTATAGAGTTTTGGAAGTTTATTATTCGGAATTTTGTCTTCCTGTCTACATTTTTTATCAAGGTATAGTCCGGGTGTATTTTAGATTAGTGTTATTTATTTTTCTATTTTGAAACTCTCTTTCTAGAATGTATGTGTGGTTGGGGAGATTGTTTAACGATGGTTGTTTTTTGTTTATAAAGGTAGTGGGGAAATTGTGGTCGGCTGATGCGTCTGTTTTTACAGAAAAGTTCTTTTATATCTGATTTGTTTGTGGTGTTTTGATTAGAAGACGGGTTGACGGTGCAGTGAATGCGCTTTTGTGGGTTTAGACCGCAGGAGTGTCTGATGCTAGACCATATTGTTTTTTGGGGGTGTGTCGGGTGCTATTTATGTTGTTAGTTTCTGTATGTTAAGTTTTTTAGCTTTTTTTAGTGTTCTTCTAAATATGGCAAATGCTCTTATAAATTGAAAAAAGGTTTCCGGAAAAATATTTCTTTTGAGTTCGAGTTTTGAGGAACATTCTTTTGTAATGTTTGAAAATTTTTCGTCGATGTGTTAGTGTATTGTTGGTGCTAAGGTGTGTTGGTCAACCGTCATTTAAAAGGATGCAGTTGGATTGAGTTATGCATTTCTCGATTGTTATACCTCCAAAGTTGTGGCTTTTGGAACTAAAGCTTTTTTGCCAAGTCGCCTGTAACTAGCTTTGGTGTGTTTTAAGAACGTTGCGCAAACTTCAGGTGCCCACCATTGCTGGAGATGCAAAAGAGTGGGACATATTTTCAGAGCTTTTTACAGAGCTCATAATGAGGAGATTGGACATCAGTCCAACTTTGACACTTAATTACTTGAAATCCGCATTGCGAGGGGACGCAAAGAGCATGGTAGCATGGTAGTTAAAGATTTGAAAACGCGGGGAAGATATTTGCGGAACAACTGAATAATAGATCTGCCTAACATACAATCGGATTCAGCGCAAAATATAAAATCCTTTATTGAAGGCGAAATTATCGGACTAGGTTAAAGTAAACTTCGCACAAGTAGTGCGATAAAACGTACGAAACATTCGTACAAAAAACCAAAGATATTCACACATTAGATGATGTCATTAATTATCTAGAATAAAAACTATGTTAAGTTTCTTCATTTAAGGTTGAAGGTAAAAATTAAATAGAAAATTAAATTATCATGGCCAAACTAGTGAAGGCTGTGAAATTTGTAAGAAACTAGAGCACAGTAGACAAGAATGTCACAGATTTAAAGGTAAGACCCCAGTAGAAACAGCTGACGTAACAAAAATGACACAGTTATGCCCAAGATGCTTAAAGCACTCAAGTGATTGACATTAATAGTGAAAGAAAAGAAAGAGTGAATTCGTGTGTGACAAGGGAGCAAGCGCTTTTAGGAACAGCATTAATAAGGTGAAAGCCATTAATGGAGAATGTGAGAAATTCATAGATAGATAGTGGGTCGCAAAGCACAATTAACTCAGAAGTATCAGCCCAAATTTTGAAGTTACCTAAAATACAGGTGCTTGCAAAAATCAGTGGGATTACATCAGAAGCCTGTACATCAAAAACATATAATTGAGGTAATAGTATTTCCAAAACTAATGAAGGCATTGCATAGCATATCAATTAAAATTGATAAAACAAAGTGGAAAACCTATATTTTAGCTTATCCTGAATTTGGCACACGTAGCAATATAGATATGATTGTAGGAACAGATCTTTACACACACATCTTGCAAAACGGTATTGTCAAAATTTACGGTTTACTTGGGCAAAATAACTGAATCTGGATGGTTTATATGAGGATGTACCAAATCAAAAGGCAAGGGAATCAATAGTCGCCACGGCTATTGAAATCAATGATTTAGAACGGTTTTGGAAAGTAGAAGAAGAAAGGAAAGACGATATTGAGACAGAGTTTTGCAAAGCAAATTTTAGAAGATATTAATGAGAGGAATGTAATGACCATCCCATTCAAAGAAAAAGGGAATTAGGGAATTCCAAGCCTCAAGCAATGGCCCGATTTTTGATTTATCACATCAAGCATTGATAAGAACTACTAGCCCTCAACCAAATTACGAGTAGTGTTTGATGCTTCGGCAAAAACAACAAATAATATTAGCTTAAATGACATTATGTGGGTAGAGCCAAAAGTTCAAAAGGATGTTTTCGGCATATTATTAAAATGGCGAAAATGGCAGTTTGTAGTATCTGCCGACAATATATTGGCAGATAAATATGGCGAAAACGACCAACAATACCTGCATATTCTTTGGAGAGATGCTCCAACGAATTAGATAAAAAATTATAAACTTACCACAGTTACTTACGGTACTGCGTCAGCCCCACACTTAGCAACCAGAGTTCCCTTATATATAGCTAATAATTGCTAAAATGAGGAATTAGAGATATAATTAAAACTGACTTCTATATGGACGACCTTATGACAGGAGTGGATACTATAGAAGATACTAAAGAAGAGTTACCCAAAGTAGGATGTAATTAAAGGAAAGGGATATTAAACAAGCCAGAAATTATAGAAACTGTTAAAAACACAAGGGATAGCAAAGTATTGACCATAGAATAAAACGCGACTGTCAAACATTAAGACTTCAATGGGAACTTAACGTAAATTGTGAGAGTTCCATTCTGCCAAAAATTTATGACCCATTAAATCCAATAAAAAATCCCATACTTGAGATGTGTGCAGGCCATCATGTTATATTGATAGGATAAGATCTCTCGAAATATATCGGAAGTTAATCCAGCAGATGTAAGCTCTAGAGGAATTTGTTCAGAGAAATTAAAAGAATGCGAAATTTGGTGGACAGGTCGTAAATTGAAAGTTGGCCCTTAGAAAAAACAATTAACGATAGTTTAGTATTAAATACAATATTAAAGAGCAAAGATAAAAGTATTACACAGTCATTGTTGTTAAAAAAGTAAGCATTTTTATAATAAGGGAATAAGCACTCCAATTTAACACAGAAATAAAATGTTTAGCTCGATAAATAGAAATTGATGCAAAATACTGAGCTTAAACACATTTTAAGGATACTTCGGGTAGGCGGCAGATTACAAAATTCAAATGCAGTATTTATACTAAGCATCCAATTATTTTAAGGAAATGTTATGTTACTATGTATTAATGAGAAATGTTATTCAACGGAAATTTTCGATATTCGGGTTAAGAAATTCATTAAAGAAATACTACTTGCGGGAACTGCAAAGCAAATAATGGGAAATCTCCCAAAGCATAGAGTAACATTGTCTTATCCTTTTTTAGATACAGGAATTGACAATGCAGGTCCTTATCATATTAGATATTAAGGTTACATTGCAGTGCTTGTGTGGATGGCTACCAAAGCGATACATTTAAAAGTTGTCAGTGGCTTAACTTTAGACGCCATTTTGGCAGCGCTAAGAAGATTTCTAGCTAGGAGGAGAAAATGTGCTAACATATATTCCGACAACGGAACCAACTTTGTGGGTGCAGTTAGAAAACTAGATAAAGAATTTTTAAAAGCGATAAAGATACTCGGAAAATTGTTCGCACTCTAGAAACAGAAAAATAAGGTGGCACTTTATAGCCCCGGCAGGAGCTCACTTTGGGGGTATTTGGGAAGCTGTTGTAAAATCGGTAAAATATCATTTAAAACGACTAATTAGTATTTATTAAGAGTAATTATTAAAAATTAATATATGAGGAAAGGTCAACACAGTTATGCCAGATAGAGACGGTTTTAAAATCCAGACCTCTATATACATCTGGGGACGATATTGAGCCAGGTAATTTTTTAATTGGTAGACCAACACTAGGTGCAGTGGAAACGATACAAGACGAAAGAATAGGAAATATGGATGGATGGAGGTTAATTAAAATATTCAGAGATTTCTGTACAAAATGGAAACACTAATATCTTTATATATTGCAACAAAAAAATAAATGGTAAACTGATAAACAAAATATTCAAGAAGGACAGATAGTTGCAGTAAAAGAGGAGATCTGTCACCCAGCAAGACGGCCATTGGGAAAAATTCACAAAGGTAATGACGACAAAGTCGAGCCATAAAATTGCTGAATCAAAAGGATTCAGGAAACACCAGAGAAGCAAAGTCGGAATAGGAGAAAATCAAAAATCAATAATGAGGATGATAATGCTAATGCTATTTTGTCAAATGCATCGCCAGAAATAAAAACAAAATGGACAGTGCAAAAAAAAGTTGCTTTAGCATTTTAATAACAAACACTTAGGGCACGCGATTATGACAACATTGGTAAGCCGTATCTAAAAGTGTCAAAAGTGGTTGCGAAGATTTTGAGGGCGCACGCAAGGTAATCAAAATCACTTGCAAGGTTTGTGAAGTTTAAAAAATTGTGTTTTCACAGATTTATACATTTGTGAGAATTCAATTTATACCATATACTGGGCTCGACTAACAATTGTATCACACCCATTCTTAGGAATAGCAGCGAATTAACAAATTGCGACGGCGCAGAAACTTCATCCAGCTTCAACGTGAAACACGATACATTGAATATTGACTTCAGGGGCAAAAGTAATATATATCTGTTTGGCTTTGTAAGCCTAAGAGATAAAAAAGTCATATAAACGGTAGACGAAAATAGAGGAATTAAACGGTCATATCAAAATGTATTTGTTTTCAAGTATTGTTCACGTCAACCAAAACCATGAACAAAAATTTGCTTGAGCGCGGTGGCACATTGCACAATCAACCACAATTATAAAGAGGTATATGTAAAGCTGCAATAATAGGTAGTCGGGTTTCGCTTCTCTTAATTAATACATAAATATTATATTATCTAATGCACTTGTAAATGCGGTCAAGTGGCCCATGCTCTTTAGTTATTAAAGCTTATCTTTATTCTTGTAATCGTTTCTTGTTTAAACTCAATCTAGGGTTTACGCATATTGTCTGCAGTTGTATCGAGCATTGCGGCCGATAGATAATCCTTAATCGAACTAGTTATGTTACTTACGCAAAAACTGATAACAAGTTTCCTTACCAAGAATTGGTGGCTCCGAAGTTCTGTTTAATTTTGGTTTTATCATATACTCATTAGGTTGTGCTGTTACCGGTTAAAACGATCAAACTACGTAATAAATAACATTTATATAAGTGATCAACGATATGCAAGTTAAACAAATTCAAAATGAACTCGATGAATTGAATTGCTATAAAATTGACAGTACATTTTTGTTAAATTGTGATGAACTTTTAGTATCGACATAGAATGCCGATCAATATAAGTTCGATTATCGTACTTCCGACATTCCCCCGTATTTTAAAATTAGAATTTGGCTTGGTTATGACACATATAAAACTGCCAACTTTTGGCAGAGGATATGCTAGTATCTAGGCTCTTGTACTCTTACGTGGAATTTGTTAAATTTTAGACTTGGTTATCAACCCTTACTTAGTTCTTTTGGCAATAAGCATAGAGATCCTAGATCTTCAAGTGCTAGAAATTTACAACGAACAAATTCGTGCTTTAAAGAGCTTGAAAAGCTGCTGATGGGGAAACTGTATCTGGTAAACCAAGCAAGGCGGTACGAATGCTTTTCTGATCCAGGCTTTGTTAATCAGACTTCCATATGGTAATCTTTAGCCACATTTCTATATTAGCAGTACAGTACTTTAAATACTGTTTCCGTTGGAGGAACGTTTCCTTTTGTCAGGGTGAACCTGGGTTTAGGGATTCAGCATATAGAGACGCGGACACGATCTGTATACAACCAAAGTTTATTTCAAACTGACTACGCTACAGAGCTAGGGATACATACATGTTTATGCTAATTTAACATGAATTGTCTGTGAATGGCAGTTTTCAACAGTTTCTTTACCTATTGAAACAGTCGAGTGCCCATCTGGGCAAGAGTAAATATATTTATAATAGTATCGGAACATTTGTTACACTCAATTCCATTGCTTATAGTTGCTGTCGGTGTAACGATACTGATGTCTCCATGCTTTACTTCCAAAGTTTAAGCATTTGCTTCTATCGATTCGGTTGAAAGATGACTGACTGAGCCAATTGTTGAAGTTAATTAGGTAAATTTAGATAGAGAGCGATTTATCAGATGGCTTTTGACGTGCGGGCAATGTATATACTTCAGTGCAACTTCGATTTTGTCGTCCTTTTTTCTGGCGCTAGCGTTCAAGAAGATACTAAATATGTTTAAAAACGAATTTCTCGATTTATTTTAAGGGCATTAAAAACTTAAGAACTATTGCTTGAATATTCTGCACTTTACCAAAAAAATGAGATATGTTTGGGATCATTCGCTTATTTAAATATTTTCTCATATTTTCAGCCCTAACATCGGAATCAAAGCCCTACAAAGTTAAGTCATACATAACCCGCTTTTACGATGTTCTCGATTATGTCATTACGTTTTAAAAAATATTTCATTATCAGCTTTGTAAGGATGAGCTATTTTGGTCGTTTGTTTGTGGTTCTAAATCTCAACTGATGTCGGCGCATAAAAAAGCTTTTGGAATTAAAGCCGCTGTTCCTGAGCAGTACCTATTAGAAGGCTTTCCTGGAGTTCCCCTTGACCAAAATGATTGATTGGCGGCTTACTTCTCCGCGTATCCCTCATTTCTGTACTCTTTAGACAGCTAAAAACTTATTTAACCGTGCTTTTTCATTCTCCACATCGCTGCCGAAATAAACCCCCGAGCTTTTGTCTCGCCTGAATAAGAATTGTTGAA
Source organism: Drosophila lacertosa (assembly GCA_004143845.1). Lineage (NCBI taxonomy): Eukaryota > Metazoa > Arthropoda > Insecta > Diptera > Drosophilidae > Drosophila > Drosophila lacertosa. The sequence continues at coordinate 2,708 of SCDZ01001214.1, read as the reverse complement.
ATAGCTGGATTCGGGTTCTTACTAGCAGTAAATCTTCTCGTTCAAATAGAAAATCTTTTATCACTTATTACAATTAAAATTGTTACACCAGCACTCCAAGTGGAGCACTCTTGGAATGGTTGTTGACGACGGTAAAGATGATCGAGCTGATACCCGGTAAAGATGACATAGCATGGCTTGTCTTGCTTAAGTCTGTTGAAGTAACTAAGCAAACAGTTAACTGTTCAACTGTGTAACTTGTGTCTTCTAAGTGAAAAGAATTCTGTTAAAAGGCAGACTTTCAACAGGGAAAATTTATCGGGTCACGCATCCGCTTAATTTATGCATAAGTCAAATGTCAATGATGTAGTTTAATGTAATACATTTTTATTATTTAATTGAGTACGCTGCACTCTGTGTTCTAACATGTCTTTTTTATTTACCCTCAGCAGAATCCACCTGTTACATTATTTTTTGGATATGTTGACAAGCTACCAGTTCTCTCAATTATTAAGGCTTTTCTGATCTTAGCATTATATTTTCAGTGCCATTGGACTTATTATCTTGTCGGCAGCAGCATTGTGCATCGTAGTCAATAACTCAACCTGAAACAAACCTTTTGACTTATTTATTAATTAAAAGCTTATAAGACTTACAAGCGCAAAACAAGAAAACTTTTTGGGCCACTAGAAAAACACCGCTAATTACTCTCTAAGTAAGATATATCTCTGAAGGCAGTTCAGTTGATATTTAAAAGGGACCTGCTCTTGCTTTAAATGTTTGTCATTTATAACAAACAGAAGTAGATAGTCGGTAATTATCTTTTAAATTCAAAAATCCGAAACTTTATTACATTGCCAATTGAATAATAGCTAACTAATGTCTTGTTTTGATGGAAATATCATATTTAGGAGCATTTAAATCTTTTCGAGCGTTTGCATTGCTTGTTTTTGTTTTTTCATGTGACGTTTCTTTTGTCTGCTTTGAGTTTTGCACCAAATCTCTTATCACACCGCTAGGAAATTTGAAATATCGAGTTGCACAAAAAATTGCACTTTCAAGCAAGAAGATTCTGCACCAGCGCAATTTGTCAATTTCTTGTTGTGTGAGAATATAATGCATGCTAAATGTGCAGATGTTAGTGGACAAGACACAGACAGACTTGCTGCTATAGCCAGAAGGGATGTGATATAATTCGTTGGTCATGCCTTGTTTGCATCGATATTCAAATTGAATTCTCACAAACGTACAATTCGGTGAAAAATCAATTTTTATAATTAAACAATGTCGTTAAACAGCTCCCTTCTGATTGTAATTCCAGTGTTGAGGTGCTTAGCAATTTTAATATCGAGTCTCTTCCAAAACGTCTATTGGAGCCAGAATTTTTGTCCGTAACCGTACCTCAGCCCTCAAATAAAACCCACTCAACTTGTGAATTCTTTTCCACTGTTGTTCCTATCCCCTTCCCCCTTATTAATCACAATTCCAATCGCCCCTGTTGTTGAACCTGCACCGATTAACAATAACAACTTACGCGTAAGTAGTCGCAGAGTTTAATCCTCTCGAAAGCAAGTTTAAACTACTAACAGCACTTCTACCTCTACCCCTATTGTGCCAATTTTAACTGTGGTGGGGCTTGCAAGTAAGTATTTGTGTCTAGACTTTCCTCAGACCACACTAGCGAAGCTGCACTTATTGCTATCTCGCCAAAATTTCTTCTTTTAAGAAAAATGTTCCTCGGGACTTGGCGTCAATCATTTGTTATCCTAAATTTTGACCTGATCACATGAGTATTCACGAGTCTAAGCCTAATGTCAGTAATACCTCCTTACACTCCTCGAAGAGCAGTGCCCCCAAACAACTGATCACTTCTGATATATATTTAACATATCAGAATTTTTGAGGGCTTTTGTCCAAATAAAGTAAACTTTATTTGAATAGCATATCTCTTCAATCAGATATTATCGCTATCTACGAAACTTTGTTAAGTTCAACAATATCTGATGAGAAATGCTTTCAAGTTCCTATTAAATTTTTAGACAAGATAGACCAACTTGTAGAGGTGGTGGGGTTTTAATTACTCAACAAGCAACGATTACAGATGCTTGATTATTTCTGTAAAAGTTACACTCGCATCTTCCTCGTTGTAATTAACATGTTCATATATACCTATCCTGCATAAATGAAGCTTCACCCATGTCCGAGATAATGATCCATTTGTTGTGTTGTGTGATTTCATATTCCAAATATTTCATGGTAATTATTCGAATTCTCAAATTACCCTATTCCTTCAGCCCAGCATGACTTCTTTAAGGAACGCTTGATCATTCGTAGTTTCAGATCAATTTGATTTCAAATCTGTCTAGGAGAAATCTTGATCTTATTTATATTAACGATCACCTGTGAATGTCTCTAGGTCCTCCCCTTTGTCTGTCCCGGAAGATTAATGTTAATTAATTATTAATGTGATTGCAAATCTTCCAATTTGCATTCACCTCCCTCTTATAATCCCCGCGGTTGTTTTCGTAGAAGAAACTACGCTTTATTAACTGAGCTTATTTATACAACCGATTGGTCAATTCTGTATGACGCGGCTGACATAAATATTGCTGTTAATTTTTTTTATAATTCTTTGAATTCACTCTTAGATGTGTGTATTCCAAATAGTTTCCCCTTGACCAATTTTTCGAATCCACCATGGTTCACAAGAAGACTGGTAAACTTAAAAA
>SCDZ01001213.1:0-12035 GCA_004143845.1 Drosophila lacertosa | reverse complement strand
AACTTTAATCGTTTGATGTTCTTCTGAGACTAAATCAGCTTAACACAATGCTACCCTAAGCTAGCTATGGTTTGGCTGCTGATGTTGGCAGCGCAGTCATTGTCGATTTTTAGATAAACCCACGTGACCGGTGGCGTGACATTCTTTTTCGGCATCCGTCGGCTTACCGTTGCTTAGTATTCCAATGTGGCGGGTGATCGACCACTTGTTTCTTTTGTAATTTCCTATCTTAATCTCATCGTCAGTGCTTTCCCGCGGTAAGATACATTGGAGCAGGTTGTCAGGATGGCACATGCGCACGCATCGGAACATCTAATAATGTCGCCGTTTAGAGCAACGTCGAAGAAACGAAAACAAATGAGTGTGTTAATCAGTTTAGGCTGTATGGATGGGCTCGCAAACAAAAGATCGTTGTAAACGACACCTAGCTTCGTGGAAGAGCTGTCCAACTTGTGAACGCAGTAGTGCGGCAAAGAAGACAGGTGACCCAAATTTATGTATTACTGTATGAATGAAGCGTATTGCTCCTTTAAATTTGGAATCCCTGAGAACACGGCCTCCCGAGATTCGAAACGTGTCAGAGCATGGTCGAATGATTCTCCTAGCTTGTCAAGGTTAACTTTAGCGGGCAGTCAAAGATATTGTGTTGCGTGTGATGCTGCTGGAAATGCTGTTCGCATATAGCGTGCTCATCCTTGGGTGGAGACAAAGATCCACAGTAGCAATCCACTGCCTTAAATCGTTTCTACTACCCAAATATTCAAAACATATGAAACCTCCAGATCGAGTTGGAACCTGCACGATAGCAGTACCCAGTAGTACGTAATCCTGGTTGTCCATAGGTGACTTTGCGGAGGATGCATGCGAGACAGTTGAGATTAAGGCAGACGAATGCGAATGAGCGGCAGCCGATGGTTGCGCTTGAGCGACGAAGTTGGGCGATGGTGCAAGATCCATATGTAACAATTAGTGTTGCTACGAAGGGCAGTGCCTACAGTGGCCAGAGTTGCACAGCTGTAGTCCGTGTCCTTTCCGAAGGAACTTTAAGCAAAGGTGGAGCCTTTTGGCCTCTTTCTAGCGAATATTTGGAGCAAGCGATGATCTTTGGCCTGACACAGAGTGCAAATCAGACTTGCAGGGTTTGATGAGGTGATTAACGAGCTACTTTTTAGTTTGTGAAAAAATTTTTCCACCTGCTGGCTAGGTGTTTGAGTTACTTTAGCGTTCTATATATTCTCCAACATGCGACACCTTTTTTCCAAGAAGGAAACCATTTCGGTAGCTTGCAGGTGCTCTGCAATTCTTCCCATCTTTCGTGCGTAGATTGGTCAAACTTTGAGGAGATGAGGTGCATCAAAAGTCCTTCAGCGATATCCTGAAACGACGCCATAATTTTTAGAGCGCTCATGTGGGAAATTTATGTTATCACTGAGCTCCCTTAAACCATTTGCAGAATCTTAGTGATGTTCCGATATACAAAAATTGTAAAATTGTGAAAAGTAACAACTTATTATCAATCTCTTAAAAAGTAGCTGGATAGCCTTGCTATAATTCAAGTCAGTAGGTTCGAGAGAACGAATTGTGTCTAATGCCACACCACTCAAGCAGGAACTCAAGGGTGGAATCTTCTCCAGGTTGCAGAGCTCGTCATTGTTTCCAACGATTGTGTTGATCATGGCGTAAAAATCGGGCCAATCGACGTATGCGCCGTTAGGTTTCGGGCAGCCTTGTGGGCCGCACCACATATTTGATTGAGTTTGGGAGCTCGTTTAAATTGGCTATGTTTGACTTATAGAGGGTGTTGATTTCAGGAGGGAGCTTTCATTTGGTTAGGTAATAGACATCCGAAAATATTGCCTTCCTCATTTGTTAACTTCATCGAATCCAATATTTCCAAACAGGTCTGGGCCACATCATGGCGGATTCATCTGAATGCAGAAACTTATGGAAAGCCATGAGTTGCCGATGCAAGGACTGCGCTTTGGCTTCGTAAAAGTCCAACTCACTAAAAGCCGCCACTGGCTTTGGCGAGGCGGATGGTTCAGATATTTGAACGATATCAAAAGCTGAGCGTGAAAATTAACACAAAAGTCAGCTTCACAGAAATGCGGCTGGCAAATCAATGGCAATGTAGGGATAGAATATATTTCAACGAAAATCGAAGTGCAGAAAATCACTGATCAACGATTACGAACTTAAGTACAATCTTTTGCCAAATACAACTTTTCCCACGTTGCATTTACTACTGCATTTACCCTTGCATACGCAGTTGCGAAATGTATTTATGTACATAGATATTTATTTATTAATTTGTAAACGATTGACTTTACTCAACCCAAGTAATTGAAAGACTATAAACTATAAAAGATTACTTGCTTAAAGTCTAAAGAAAACATAACCATTTCTAATAACATCACCGACACGATGGGGTATTTTATTTGCCAGTCCGGCCAGCTATGCCTCTTTTCACAGCAAGTTTTGTCAGTGATGTAATAGAAACCTACAGCTAAAATAGATAGGAGTAGTTAAAATAATTTATCTATGTTAATATAAGTCTTAAAGCTAAATCTTATAATAACAAAATAAACCTTTGAAAGTGAAAATTATAATGTAGGTTAGATACAAAGAGAAAGATATAAAAATATATGGCAAACCACAGATCCAGTGGGGTGAATATTTAGCCCGTCCGACAAGCTATTACCATCCTCATAGCTGAGAGTGATCAGTAATTTGCCCAAGATATGCTGAAAGCAAATATTTAATTAGGGGAAGAGTGATTTCAAAGGAGAATACGTGATAAAGAGTATACTGTAATACATAGTACCTGACATGGAATGAGCAAGGCGTAGTTCGCTGTGCACGTAGACAAAAAGAGAGGGCACTAATTTCTAGTAGGTCGAAAGGAGACGGAGAAGCTTAGACGACCTAGAAGAAAAGGTGATTTTATGTAGCCAACAATTATCTGATGTAGAAAAACAACACCAAGTATCGTTCTAAGCAATAGTCCGAGATATTTAAAATTAGGTACTCCAGAAGAAACTTGGACCGGCTTTGAGGCATGTGATCTTAATAAGACTCTTTGGGTTTTACCCTTTATATAGGAAGAAATCCAGGAGAGCAGTAATGACACCAATACGGTGGAGTTTCAATATAAAATATTATGGTTGACACAGTCAAAAACTTTACTGAAGTCAGTATAAATGATATCAGTTTGCATTTTTGTTAAGAAACCATCATTATCAAATGAGGTAAATTCTAAGAAATTGGTCATTGTCGACCGACTCTTAACAAAACAATGCTGGGCAGGGGAGATTAGAGACTAGCAGAAATGCTGTAAGGAAGAAGTAATTGTATTTTCAAATAATTTAGGGATGGCGGACAACTTAGCTATGCCCCTATAGTTCGTAATATTAGACTTACTTAAGGGAACCACTACACTCCTTGAGGAGACAACTTGGAATATTGGCTGGCCGAGCAGAATAGGAGGTTTTGAAGAAATTTATAGAGGAAAGAAGAGAGAAGTGTGATATAGTGGGAACAATGATAGAGTTGAAAGAAACAATGTTATAGGGATAAGAAAAATTATTAGAGGAGACAGAGGAATAAGTTGATTGGAAAAAGTTTGCAAAGAGGTCCGAGGAAGCGGAATCATTGCTTGCTTTAACTGTCCCAAGAAAAGAAGACTTAGACAGATGAGAAGACTTTCTCTTTAACTTAACAAAGTTAAAGAACTGTTTAGTGTTTTGAGCAAATTGTCTTTTGCAACGTGCAAGATAATTCTTATAACACTGAGAATTAAGAATAAAGAAAGTCGACTTGGCTAAGAGGTATTTCAACCAGTCAAAACTTTATCCAGACTTTTTAAACTTTTTAAAACATTTTGGTTTAATATTTTTTAAGTTTAGCAGTCTTCTACTGAACCATGGTGGTTTAGAAAAATTGGTCAAGAGGATACTATTTGGAATACACACATCTTATAGTGAATTCAAAGTTTAATTATAAAAGTTAACAGCAATATATATGAATTGACCAATCGGTTGTATAAATAAGGTCAGTTAATAAAGTGTAGTTTCCTCTTCGAAAACAACGGCGGGGATTATAAGAGGGTGGTAAATGCAAATTGCAAGAATTGCAATCACATAAGGTGACTCTTAATATAGGGTGATATATATCTTGGGGGACAGACAAATTGGAGGTCCTAGAGACAATTTACGTTAAGGTGATCGTTGATAAAGTTAAGATCAAGATTTCTATTAAACAAATTAGAAATCGAATTAATCTGAAGCAACGAAAGGTCAAGCTTGTCATCTATAAAGTCATGCTGGGCTGAAGAAATAAGGTAATTTGAGGAGGCGAAAGATGACCACAAAATGTTTGGGATGTTAAAATCACCCAATTCAACAAATAGGTTATTATCACGGACATCGGTGGAAACTTTATTTATGCAGGGTAGGTTCTGCATATAAGTTTCAATGTTGGAAGAGGGAGGGATATATGAACAAGTTAAGTGCAACGAGCAAGATGCGAAAGTAACTTTTACAGAAGTGATCTCAGCATTTGTACTGGTTGTAAGTTGAACAATTTCCGACTCAAGCGAGGTTTTAACAGAAATTAAAACCCCACCACCTCTTCAAGCCGGTCGATCTTGTCTCTAAATAAATAAATATAAGGAATTTGAAAGCACTTCTCAATCAGATATTGTTGAATTTAACTAAGTTTCGGAGAATGCGATAATATCTGATTGAAAAGAAATGCTATTTAAATAAAGTATTTTTAATTTGGACTGAAGCCTAACATTCTGATATGTCAAGAAAAAATCGGAAGTGATCAGTTTTTTGCAGCACTGTTCAAGGCGTGTATGGAAGTATCCGGAAGGATGACAGGCAACTGCTGATTTCGCCTTTTAGGCTTAGACTCGTGCACAATCATGTGATCTGGTCAAAATGTAGGATCAGAAATTCTTCAGAACGAGTCCCGAGTAACATTTATTTTAAAAGAAGAAATTTCTCGGGGAGTGAAGAAATTAGTCTGTGACTCTAGCAGAAGTTTTGGTGTGAGAGGAAAATCTACATACAAACACTTGCTTACGAGGTGCAACAACATTTAAAATTGACACAGGAGGGGTAGAAGTAGAAGTGTTGTGAGTAGTTTGACCTTGAGTTCTAGAGGACCTAACTCTGCGACTACTAACTACACGGAAGTCATTATTGTTGATCGCTACAGATAGAATAACTGGGACGATTGGCAGCTCTTTCGGAGCCGTCAAGGGGGTTAATAAGGAGGAAGGGGAAAGCGACAACATTGAAGATGAATCTACAAGTTAAGGCGTATCCAAAATTGATACGGAGAAAAATTCGGGGTGCAACGGACATTTTGTAGGAGACTCGAAATTAAAATTGCTAAGCAGCTCAACACTGGAATCAAAAGTGAGCTGTTTATCGATATTATTTAATTTTAAAAATAGATTTCTTACCGAATTATACACAGCCCTTCTTGGCTATAGCAGCAAGTTTGTCAGTATCTCGCCCATTAATACCTGCACATTTAGCATGCATAATATTCTCACACAACCAACAATTAACAAATTGCGGTGGTGCAGTATCTTCTGGTTGCTTAAAAGTGTACGATTTTTTGCAGCACGACATTTCAAATTGTCTATTGGGGTTAAACTAGTTTCGGTGCAAAACGCAAAGCAGACTAAACACAAACAATACTGTCGATCAAATGAACAACAAAAACTTTTCGAGAGCTCAATGCAAATGTAAACAATGCACTATCAAGCGCACTCACGAGGAAAATGTTAGGCAAATTCTGCACATTATCTTAATTTTTTGTGCTTTTTGGTGCTATTTCGAACATTCACAGCTTTGGATATATTAGCCTATAACTGTATACTTGTGCTATTATAATGCTATTTCATAAAATGGTTACCCTCGGTATATATGTTTGGTATACTACTTAAATTAGCTGAGTCTGACAACCTGTTATTTGGACCCTGAATTTATTGCGATCAATATAGATAAGTTTTGTGATGGGTAAAACAGCTTTGTGCAAATGAATATAACACGTAGTAAATAATTCAATCCCTCAAGTACATATTTTTTATCAAATTAACGAACCGAGTTGGCCAATTCGGTCAGTCTTTTCTTCCTAACCTTTTATTTTTATAAGCCGTATTTTAACATACATGGGTACATATCCAGAATATCGTCCCTATTAGGATTAACTAAGTGTTGAGCGGCAGCATAGCGAGATCTGTTCTATGTTCCTCTTCTACTTACAGTATTCAATGATCAGTACTTATTTAACATCAGAGCCATTTTCGCTTTCTGCAGCAAGGCTTTTCACTCACTTGTCAATTCTTAGACCTAGCGGCATAGATAATGCATGAATTTGAAATTATGCTATGACTTGGCGCCACCCAAAAATGTAATCGCACGCATAGTGGTTCACAGAGTATTTAAATTAAATTAAATTATTCCTCTTTAGGGAACACCACACTTTTCAATAGTCAATACATTGTTAAGCGGCATTAAACTGACCAGCATTCGGTCCAAACTGGAATCACGACATCTCTGCTTTCTGTCCATATTTTTGAGAATGAGAGGCAGTTGTACACAACAAGGGAGTTTGATTGAGCAATTAAGCGAGAATGAGCGAATATAAATATACCCACCCCTCAATCGATTTATAATTTAATTACAATTACAGCTTTAATAATTGAATAATATATAATATTGACCACTTCTTTCAGATTAATTATATTAAAATAGGCGAACGCAATATGAAAACTTAAATATAAACTGGAAGTTTTGCTTCACAATAATCTTTAAAAAAATTTATTTTTTTTATATGGAACAAGTAAGGAAGCTCTCGTCGGGAGTACCTGACAAAGATATACTATTTAAAACTTGCATCGGTCATCGATATTATTTTATATATATTTTATATCAAAGACATTGAGGTAATGGATCGGGCTTTCGACAGTTAGAAATAAATTTGATTTACATATTCTGTACACAAACCTAAAAACTGTAAACTTCTTTAGCTCTTGTTGTCTTTGACATCAAAACTCTAATGCAGACTAAAGAACAGACCGACTAAAAATAGTGTTACTATAAATGATAAAAAAATACATACATAAAAAAGTTGTGTACTTAACGAACAGTAGATTAAATCAATTTGCTAATCCCAAAAATGTTACAGTACATATAGCAACAATAGTGACGAAAAAGATAACACATATACGGACGTATGGAAGGATGGTCAGCGATATGGATATTGCAGAATGACAATAATCCTTTCTCACTGGTAGCATTCTTTCATTTTTGCAACACGCAACATCAAAGTAACTGTAGTATTAACACAAACCAAGCCGTATATTCTTTAAAAACACAGCTTCGTAGATCGGAACTTAACCGTGGAATCAATATGCCACGTCAGTAGCGCAAAATTCCATTAATTTCTGCCTGTTATATATGTTATAATTAAGTAATAAAAAATAAAGTCTTTACACAAATAGTGGGAATATTTATTCGGCTTTAAAATATTGTCAGTGAACTTTTCACAACCTTACGAGTACCAAGCTTCATCAAGCTTATTTACTGTCAAAAGTAAAATGTGTGATTTCGTGCATTTATATTATATACTGTGGGAACCCGTTGCAATGAGCGAATCTGGCAGCAGCGGCAGCGACATCAGCGTCGTGTCAATGCTTATGCCGATGCATAAGAGTAGTGCGAGTAGTAAACTGTACACCGTTGATGAGCCAACAGTATCGGTCCCTAAATAAAGTATTCAATTCATTTATCTATGCAAAGTGTGCAAAGTCTCTCAAAACCAACGTATTCTGTGGGTTATTACATATTCTTTACCGTTTAAGGAAATTAAAGAGAATATGTGATAACATAGGTCAATAGAAATTATTTGTTTCTGGTTAGCTTACAATATCTGAAGAAAATATGTAATATATATAAGCCGAGGCGTTCTAAGACTTCGTAAACCTGCCTGTCTCTGTAGAGATGCTTCATATTCCTCATAATTTTTTTGACTGCTGAAGACATTCACAGCTCTAGGCCCAGATGTTGCCAGCTTTTGGTCACTCTTTGCAGGCGGCAACTTCTTTAATAACAAGGCGGTTACGGCATTGACTTTTGTGGTGAAAGACTGTAGTCAGGCGGAGATTTGCTTTGTTGGTGTGGGCTGACTTTGCGGTGTTTCAGTGAGCGACTCAGAGCTGTACGCTGACTTGACGGACACCGATTCGTGCCAGTAACTGGTTGAAAAAGGGGACCGCTAAATACCCGACTCTCAAGTTAGCTTTATTGGACCAATTGTCGGTAATGAGGTAATGACATTGTCCGATAAATTGATAAAAAGGAAAGGAAGCATTTGTAACTAAATTTATACTCAGCTAAGAAACTCCAAATATTAGTTATTTGGAAGAAAATGGCTATTGATTCCGAGCTTTTCCTATGCAGCAAGTAAAAATCAACATTCCCATTTATTTGGTAGATTTTTTTTGTTTTTTTTTCTTTACAAAACTATCGCCCAATATAGGGTTAAAAGTAGCAACATGTAAGTAAAGATACGATGAAATACTACCCAAATCATTGTTTTTATTCTAAGCATCAGGATAAAAATAACGTGTTCCATGCAGTTTATTATGGCAGGAATTAATACAATAGACACGTAGTAATATTTAAATTTTTGATCCTCACAAATTTAAAAAAACAAATGTTCACATCTTCTTTTGGTGAGCTAAGCCAAATCAAGCTACCCGCTTTGTAGTAGTGCTACCAATCACTAATTTATGCAACAAAAATAAAAAAATGAATCGTTCGCATAAATATATACATTAAAATTACAACTAATTAAAACGTTTTTATTAATTGTCGCATTTAAGTCATTATCGTGTGCCATAAGGGTCCAGGTTTAGACTGAGTATCATGCCTGTTCAGACACTTGGCTTCAACCATTAACAGCTTTAGTAACCGAGCTCACATCACAAAAAAAGCACTTTCCACTAGCATTAACATGGTTATTATAGACATATTTGAGCATTCTTCAACTTCTAACTTAATTTCAAGCCAGGAAGATATAAAAATAAAATATAAAGAGCGATATCACTCTTATTTTTCTCATAATTTCATATAAACTTGAAATATTCATTGTGTACCGCCAAAGCTTATATTATTAAAAATGAGCATCAATAAAACGCAATTTTTTTGGATAAAGTAATTATGGAAATTTTGTACTAAGGTCCCATAAGACAAGAGCAAGACTTCAATAGTGTGGCAATTTGTGTCTCCCTAATAATGCGATTTGTCGAAACCCATCTGTCAGATTCGTCTTCAATATCGAAGATAAATCGGAAAACTTAATAGATCCTTAACACAAGCTTTTCTAAAGTATAGCGAACCTAGGTTTAAGAACTTTGGAAATATAAACCATACACGGTCACATTTGGTGCAAGATTGCTATTTAGGGCGCCAGAACCGGGACATCTGTAGTGTGTCACCAAGATTATCATACTTCACACCTTCGCCATGTACGGTAGCTGCTATTGCAATGAAGATGGTAATGCTTCTTAAATCTTCCTTTCCAAAAATTTCTGTGAATACATCTACAGAGACCAACGAAGTCATTGGCTTTTAATATTGAAGTGAAAGTCATCTGATGCCAACACCTATGAGGCACAGACAGTAATTAATATCAATTACCATCACCGATTCAAATCTCGAAACGGCCTTTATAAAGCATAAACGTGTTGAGTTTTGGTGCTGAAAAGCTTTGCACCCTTTGTAATATTAAACTATCTGAAGCACGAGCTTGTTCTTAAAATCGATATCCAGCAAAAGTTCGGAATGCCATCTTGACATACAGAGATAATATGAAAAGTATTGCGCTACCTGATAATCATCGTACTACGAATTTTATGCTTAACCTCTTTCTCTCTCTTAGACGAAGCTTAGTAGTGTAAAATATATGTCTATATTAATATTAATCTTAAACTAAACCTTATAATATAGGTCAGATATAAAGAGAAAGATATAGAAATAGATGGCAAACCACTGATCCGTTGGGGTGAATATTTACCCAGTCATGCAAGCTATGACCCTTCTCATAGCTGAGAGTGATCAGTGATTTGACAAAGATATGCTGAAAGCAGAGATTTGAATGGGGGAAGAGAGATTTCAGAGAAGAAGACGTGATAAAGAGTATTATATTGAATGCATAGTACCCGAAATGAATCACAATTATCTGTTTCATTCTATATGAATTTATTTCTTTAAACTCTGCATTTTTGTAAAATACAATTAAAAAACATTAATTGTGCAGAAAAGCATTATGAAGATTGTCGAATTTGTCCTTGTTAAAAGCAAAGGATAAATATAAAACTAAACATATGTCCGCATAAACTGAAATCCGTGCCCCCGTTTTTTAATCTGGGTAAAAATCGGATGAAACTTGTGTAGCTAGAAACACAAGAGTTGTGCACAGATTACTGATGTCTAAAAATGTGCACAATTTGCAAATTTGCCACTTCCGCCCATACGAAGTTAAAACCAAAACCGACTATTTTATTATTATCATCAAACAATAAATGGAAAAATGACCATCCAATAAAAAGAAAATACATTTCTTGTTCAATTTAATTATTTATTTAATGAAAGAATTTGACATAACGAGTATCACCTTAAGCAACTAAAATGTAAACAGTTTACTTGCTAAAAGCCTAAAGAAAATATAGACATTTCAAATAACATTACTGACACTTGGAGCCATTTTATTTGCCTGTCCAGCCAGCTATGTCCCTGTTATTAGCACGATAATGTCAGTGATGTTAATAGCAGGCAGGTGGAATAGAGAGAGGTATTAGTATATTAGTATAGTAGTAAAACTAAACTAAGCTCTAAATAACACAAATAATATAATATAATAATATATGTATGTTAAATATATGTTTAGCCAGTCCCCTTCTCATAGCAATCAACTTGTGTGGTTAATCAACACCAATTATTGTTCTACGGATAGTTAGCGACAGAAAACTTAAAAGTAAGAGCCTTCTGGAGTACGATGGTAAACTAAGATTAGTATCCCAGCTTAAACCACGTTAGGCAAAAAGCAAAACTTGCTTATAAGCGGATTCAATGCTATCCTGCTGAATTTTATTCTGCGGACACCAAATGCATGAGCAAAGTTCCTGAATTGGACGTAGCAAAAGCTTAGGGATAAATGGGTCATTTAGCTTTTTCGACCCACGATTAATAAAACCTTTGTTACGTTTATAATAGTTGATATGTGGATATTGAAACTTGGCTTAAAATCTAGGGAAACACCAAGTGTTTAAGGGCCTTTTGGCGTTAGAACGGATAATTTTGAATGGAATAGCAAACCAAAAGGGTCTTAGTACTGCTAATTGTCATAAACATACACTTAGAACAATTTAGGTACAACTGATTGACTGATTACTAAATCGTACTGTATGCAAGTATGATGTAAATAATCGGAATACGATAAAATAAATTTTCCATCATAACCATAGATTAGTATATATATATATATATATATATATATATATATATATATAGAATAAGCTGTTACCAAGAAAGGTGATTTTTAAATAAAGTAAAACGCAAAGGTCGCAAAAGACTACCCTAAAGTACTCCAAAAGATACTTGAAGGAGCTTTGAGGTATTAGACCTTAAAACACTTTGGGTTATGGCTTTATTAAAATATGACGAAATCCAAGAGAGCTCTGGGGAAGAAACCCGAACGATGATGCTTTGATATGAAAGAGTCAAAAAACTTTACTAAAGTCAGTTCTTTTTTGTAAAAAAATATATCTTTTACAAAAGATGTTTTGCATATTTTTTCATACAATTTGTCGGGTCACGCAGCCGCTTAATCTATATACTTAAGCAAAAATATTTAATAGTCAGTGGTGCAGCTTAAAGTAACGCACATAATTGTATAATTTGATTGCGCTGCCCACTGTAATTCTTCAAGTTGCTTTATGCTAAGGTGAAGTT
>SCDZ01001212.1:0-12060 GCA_004143845.1 Drosophila lacertosa | reverse complement strand
TAAAATTACAACACACCTTTTTATCTCCAAACGGTTAAAAACAATTAAACTTACTTTCTGCTGAATAAAGAAATTTTTTGGATCACACTTCTGAGCTTGTCGACACGCGAGAACACAATAATCGCAGCTTGCACATATACTTACTTCTTTTGAAAACCACGAGTTGCTACACGTATTTTTTAAAACGGTACATAGAATGAAGCGCAAAAAGGAATACTGGAGTGCTAGACCTTCACAAGAAATAACAGAACAAATTGGCATACCTACAAAAAATTTACCGTTACCTCCATAGTAAATATAAGCAAATTAAAAATACACATATACTTCTTTCTCTGAGGTATTATAATTTTTCTTTAATATATAAAACGTACAAATAAATGCACTTAAATTGAATTGTTTACTTCCAATAAAGTTACATAAGTATCTAAACATCTGAATTATAAAAGCCCAGTTTATTCGAATTTACTTTTTTGAACCTTGTTAAATGGAAATCTCGATAAATTGCATTCCCGTGTAACTATGAGGACTCGATTGTATTTATTAGCTCTCCATTTATTGTATTTGTAGTTGCAAGAATGGGGCTAAGATTTTTAAAGTATGAAGCAAGTGATAATTTTTAAATCAGACAATAATTACATGATATCTGAAGAAGCCTTGTTGTACAAATTTTTAACAATATTGATATTATATGTATATTGGTTTTTTTGCCATCCGCAAACTTATGTATTTTATATGTGTCCATGGATTTCACCTGAAAGATGCATCTGGTTTGATTGTTTATGTGTACTGGCATGCGACGCATGTATACGGCATGTTTTATAAGTGGTATTTGTAAGAAGATAGAGAAGAGTATATCTTCTCTCCTATTTTAACGAAATATATAAGTTAACTGTTGTTTCTTGAAAGTTCTTAAGCGCATTAATGTTTGTAGTTGCAGAGATAATTTTGTATGGCTTGGATAGTACATGAGGTATAGTACTGTACGTCACGATTATTTGAGAATGACCTGAGCTTAAATCAAAACTTCCATAAATTTGCATATGCAGTCGTGAGATTCCAGAGTATACTAAAAAGTCAATCAAGTCGGGAATTTTCCGACTGTCCGTGTGTCAACAAATAGGCTTGCCAGTGGAGAAAGTTGAAATGTTATTGTTTTGTATGCATTGTATGGTTCATTTCTTTTTGGATTAGTCAATCTGCAGCCCCACCATGGGTGCTTGGCGTTGAGGTCGCCACCAACAAAAAACTTTATTCCGAGCTATTGACAAAAGTTGGAAAGTTAGATTCTCTGAGTGCAAGCCTTAAATTTTAGATAATTTTAATTTAAGATATCAGCGCCTCTGTGATCCCTTTTTTTGGCCGAGTGGTCAGCTCTAACTATTTCATATCCAATCACTCTATAAAAGATTTACTGGTGAAATGAGTTTCAGATATTAACATGATGTGAATTTACTTGCATAATTTATTTACGATTTGCAAAATTATATTGAGTAGATTATAAGTGTGCTCAAATAGTTTCTCAAGATGATGCTCTATCCTCTCAAGTAAGGTACTTGTATTACTATTCTATAAAGTACGTTTAACATATGTTTGATTTTCGTTGCTTGGTTGAGTTGAGACTAGTTTATTGGGTGGAGCAAAATTATAGATATTGCGTTCTTGTGTGTAGTGGTTCTTATATTTTTGCGAACAGTTAATGATTTTGTTGACATAAGTTCCTGATAAATTGTGCACCCTTTATAGCTAGCTTCATGTTCATCAAAGCATTTTGCTCATTTTGCTGATAATTACCCAAACTCTTGCCATCGATAACATTTCATAATAATATTAGTATTAGGCTTTGGAGAATCATTGTTGTTGTCTTCAATTATCATTTGAGTTGTTTCGCTTTCGTCATCTTCGTTCCTATTCTTATTCGTAGTATTTTCGCATAAAAAAGCAAATTATTAAATCTGGTGTTTGGTGTGATGTACGTTTTTTTGTTATCGATGGCGAGCTTACTTTGCTCGTTTGTTGGGTTTTGGTGACTCTTTGCCAATGCCAAACCGTTAGGTCTTCGTTCTCGTCATTCATGTTGACAACAACAGCATAAACTATTTTTTTTAAGATGCCCAGTTGTTTTTGTCTGCTTTGCGGTTTCCACCATAACTTTAATGTCGTGTTGCAAGAAAAATTGAGTTTTTAAGCAGGCAGAAGATTCTGCACCATCGCAATTTGTTAATACCTGATTGTGGGAGAATATAATGTATACTAAATGTAGTGATATTACTAGGCAAGATAATGTCAAACTTGCAGCTATAGCCAAGAAGGACTGTGGCGCAATTCGTTGGTCATGACCTACATATGAATATGCATCGACATTCAAATTGATTTCTAACGAATGTATTAATCGGTGTGAAGTCAATTTTTAAACTAAAATGTCGTTGAACATTCCAGTGATGAGCTGCTTTTTAAATTGAAGTTTCCCAAAATTTTTGTCAGTACCAGTGCCTCAGCCCTCAAAAACAACCCAGCCAATTTTGAATACTTATTAAATTATGGATTCATATCCAATGTTTTCGATATACCCTTCCCCCTAACTTACCCCCTTGGCGACTCCTCAAGAGTTGCAAATCGTGACTGTTGTTGAATCTGTACTGATCAACAATAACAACTTACGTGTTGTTAGTAGTCGCAGAATTATAATGTTGTTGCCCCTCGCAAGCAAGTGCTTGTGTCTAGACTTTCCTCAGACACCACTAGTAATGCCGTGGCAGCATTTATTGATAGCAAACTTCAACTACGGTCACAGTTACGAAGTTTCGGCACTCCTCGAGAAATATCTTTATTTAAAATGAATGTCAGCCATGACTCGTTTCCAATAATTTGTGTCATCCTTCCCTGGATGCTACGAATAGAAGTGGCCTACAAAACTGATTACTTCTGATATTCACATAAAATATCAGAATGTTAGAGGGATTTTGTTTTGTTAACCTTTTTTTTTTTTTAATAGCATCAACTTGGTTAAAATCAACAATATCTGATCTAAGTTCCTTAAAATTCCCACTCAATATATAGATGGATCGACTAGCAGGGGTGATGGGGTTTTAACTGCTGTTAAAATCTCACTAGTGTCGGAAATTTTTAAATTTACAACGAGAACAGATGCTGAGATAATTATTTTAAAAGTTACTCGTTGTATTTAACTTATATATATATCCCTTTCTCTTTTATATTAAAACTTATATGAAGCATCTATTGTGCACAAAAATGGAGCTTCTACCCTTGTGCGTGATAATGACTTGTTTGTTTTGTTGAATGATTTCGATATTCAAAATGTTTTTCGGCTCCTTGAGTCATCTTATTCCTTCAGCGCAGCATAAGTTTTTAAATGACATGATATACCTTCAGTTGTTTCAAATCAATTCTATTTCTAATCAGCCTAATAGAAAACCTGATCTTATCTTTATTAACGATCACCTCAATGTGAATGTCTCTAGAACCTCCCTCTTATCTGTCCCTGAAGATATGTAACACCCTACTTTATGCGTTGCTTGCAAATCTTCTAAGGTGCAGTCACTAATTCCTACAGAAAATTACTCTATGTTAACTGAGCTTGATAGTAATATTGCTCTTTACATTTTTTATAAAACTTTAAATTCACTATTAGATGTGTGCGTTCTGAATAGCATCCATATATAGTTTTCTAAACTTCCGTGGTTTATTAGTAGACTGTTTAACTTATAAAAATTAAATCAAAATGTCTTAAAAAGTCTAAAAAGTCTGGGTCTAGTTTTTACTTCTCGAAATATCTTTTAGCCAAGTCAAACTTTTTAATTCTAAAAAGCCAATTTGATCAAGACCCTAAGCTATTCTTTAACTTTGTTAAATTAAAGATAAAGTCTTCTGGTCTACCTTCTTCTTTCGTTCTTGGCTCTGAAAAAGCAAGCAATGATTCCACTTCCTCGGATCATTTTGCTAACTTTTTCCAACTAACATATTCCTCTGCCTCCGCTAATAATTTTTCTTATCCCTATAACATTGTTTCTTCCAACTGTATCATTGCTCCCAATATATCACACTTTTCTCTACTTTCCTCTATAAATTCCTTAAAAACATCCTACACTGTGGTTCCCTTCTTTGTCCATTGCTAAAGCTCTCTTTCCAACTCTTAGAAAAAGAATCGTATATCATTCCACTATGACCAATTTGGTAGAATTTACTTTAATAGTTATTGAAGGTTTCTTGACAAAAAAGCAAACTGATGCCACTTGTACTGACTTCAGTAAAGCTTTTGACTTTGTCAACCATGATATTTAAATTTCAAAACTAGACCGTATTGGCTTTCCTCCTTTAGAACCCAAAGATTCTGATTAAGATCTCTTACGTCAGAGCTGGTTCAAGTTTTTTCTGGCGTACCTCAGGGTAGCCATCTTGAACCATTGCTTTTTATATTATTTTTTAATGATTTTTCCTCAGTAATAGCTCATTCTCGTATACTTATGTATGCTAATGATGTAAAACTTATTTTATCGTTCTCCGATTATTAACATCATAATTGCCCACAGGACAGTTAAAATTCTATGCAGCTATGGTGATCAGCTAACCAGTTGTATTTAAATTTTTCTATATTTATGTATGTTTTTGACTTTTATTCGTAGTATGCTCCATGTAGTTAGCTATTTCACAGACAATAGTCTACAATAGTATATAGCCATAGTTAAGAGCCTTGGTGTTCTTCTAGATTCTAAGCTAAGAGTCAATAGTCACATATCCATCATTATAAAGCTGAGGGAGTTCTAGGTTTTATTAACCGTTTGTCGAAAAGTTTCATGACCTTTTCACCACTAAACATTTATACATATCTTTGGCACATCCAATCCTGGAATACTGCTCATGCATTTGGTGTCCTCAGTTAAAATTCATAAGGATCGGATAGAGTTCGTTCAAAAGCAATTTTCTCTTTTTCTACGTAGTTTAAACTGGGATACCAATCTTAGTTTACCAACGTACTCCAGTAGGCTTTTACTCTTGAATGTTTCGTCGCTAACAAACCGTAAAACTATGCTTGGTGTTGTTTTTCTAAACAAGGTATTTATTGGCAATATATATATTCACCTTTTCCTTTAGGTCACCTAAACTTTTGAGTTCCCTTTCGACATACTAAATAGTATTACTATCCTCTATTTTTTTTCTACGTGCACGACGGATTACGCCTTGCACAAGTCTCTGCTATGAGAAGGGGTATAGCTTGCCGGACTGGCTAAATATTATTATTATTATTAATATTCACTAGACCGGATCAGTGGTTTGCCATCTATTTCGATGTCGTTGTTTTTATATTTAACTTTTATTATAATTTTTACTTAAATGTGTTAATTTTGTTCTTATTAGGTTTAGTTTTAGACCTTTATTACCACAGATATATGTATTTTAATTACTCCTGCCTATTTTAGCTGTATATCCAATTAACATCACAGAGAAAAAAGTTGTTGTGAACAGGAGCACAGCTGGCGTGACATTCTAATAAAATACCCGCATCGTGTCCGTGATGTTATTAGAAATGCTGACATTTTCCTTTGGGTTTTTATTTTTCATTTTTGTTACTTGAATTGAAACTCGTTAAGTCAATTTCTTTCATTAAATTTTAATTCACTATATATTGGCTATCTGAAGTGTGATATCTAAAAGACACAAATCGGTTGAACCGTTTGAGTCTTGTGAATAAGAAAAGATGTATATTTTAAATATACTGTGCTATGCGCAATTCTCGAATATCCACTGTACTCAGTACAGATTATAAATTATACAATACAACACACTGTGACACTTTGTTGCAGTGTTTACATTAAACATTTAAGTTCAAACGGTCGTGAAATATTATCACCAGATATCACAAAAGCATGATCAGCGTTCTAACGCTGACGAACTACAGCATAAGGGCACATAACATTTTCCCTTAAATATAAATATACATATACACTGCGCCCATTTTTCTTATAAACTATAAACGTTACAATTCTAAGAAATTAATTGATTATTAAAATATCAATTTCAAACTAAATAAAACAAAAATTAATGTTTTTATATATTTTAATATTTTTCTATAATTTTTTTTTCAAACTATCCGAAAAATAACCATAGGCATATATGAACCTCAATCCGATCTGCGTGACACCGGTATCAACCCAAGTGTAAATACCACTCAGCCATTTCATATAAAAGCATATCATGTACGACTTAAAGAGTACCAAAAAGAAGAATTTCATTAGGATATTCTAAGCATTCTGTACAGGAGGAAAAGATCGACGATTCACTTGCGAAACTTTTGCTCCGAGGCAAAGAAATTGGCAAACTATTAGTCTTAGCAGTCTTAAATGTGTCGGTAGATGGTCGCTTGTATGCAGCAGTCTCGTTCCAAGACCTAACAGAACTGGGCTTATTGGACACTGGATTAGGCACAAATGAAGCAATTCCTTAAAGTATCTTGTAGCATAAAAACTGCCGATGTGAACTCGCATTCAGTTGTTGGTACGCCTCGGGTCGATATTAAGTACAAAGGAATTACAAATCCTATTCAGTTTTATGTAATACCTTCCATAAATAAGCGAACTATATTACGAATTGATTTTTGGAAACAATTTCATTTAGCTCCAGGCTTAGTCTCATTTCTTGACATATTTCTACCAATTGCAACGTTTCGTTTACAGAGCAACAGCGCATAAGTTGATTTTTTATCATCAAGGTGTTTACTCATCAAGGACTGGGAAAAACTTCCCTCGTACAGCATAAAATCGAAATAGGTGACGCAAGGTCAGTTAAGCAGCACTTTTAGCCGGGTTCTCTTGCTGAAGAGTCTCTGTTGTACACAGAGATCGATAAAATGTTGGAATAAGGTGTAATAGAACATTCGTCTTTTTATTCTTAGATCACGCCTTTGCGCCTCATGATTAAGCCAGACGAGGTTTGCGTATGTCTAGATGAGCGTTAAATTAATCAATTCACTTGAAAATATGCATATCCTCTAAGTGAATAATATAAGTGGAATCCTCGCGAGGCTTTCCAAAATCACAAATCACAATTATCACAAAAAATGATTTAAAAGATACCTTTTGGCAAATTTCATTGTCAGCTGAATCTAAGGCCATTACTAATTTTACGGCACCGAGTCGGCGACTTCACTAATTTACAGTTATGCAAATTGGTCTCTGCAATGCTCCGCAGATGATGTGTCGTCTTATGGACCAGCTGATACCCCCGGAGTTAAAAAATTGCGTTTTTGGTTATTTTAGTGATCGTATCAGAAGTTTTTGATTCGCGTATATCAATCTGGATTTGACTTTCAGAAGAATTTCGTAAAGCAAATTCTGTGCTTAATATTGAAAAGAGTAAATTTAGTGTTAGTCAAGTTCAATATCTTGGACATCGAGCATGGCAACAGCCAAAAAGCTTAAAACAAGATCGTAGTTTTCTGTGTCTAGTTGGTTATGTTATGTTATTTTATGTTACATTTCCAATCATCAAATTATTTTCAACCAAAAAGAAATTTCAGAGGAATGACTCGCTCAACTCGCTTTTGAATTATTTCTTAATAAGACTCACCGTTTTAATCTCGGGCACAAATGGATAGTTTGCACAATTAATATTTTTTGAAAGTATCGTATAAACATTTAAGAAGATGAATATTTAAGAGAAAGATCTATTGTAAACTTTATGATTATATTGAAGCTTCGCACATATTTCAACATGAAATCTGCACCGCTGTGCTTTCCAAATTAATTCTTAAATAAATAATAATTATTATGGATATTTAAGATTCTCTAAATTTCCTCTCAGTATGGGTTAATTAATTCTTTAGAAAAATTAGGTAATCTTTTCGAATCCGCTAATGAAAGAAGAGTTGCGTGGTTAGAGCCGCAGAACGCCGTTAAAGTCTATCAAGCTATCCGCTGTAAGAATTCCAATCGACTCCTCCGATAGCACCTCAATCCCTACACGGACATCCGGCATCTTTAAGTTCCACTTGTGTTGTATGGAAGGTTCCATATTACAGATTATTACGGATGTACAACAACATCATATTTAACATTACAATATGCGGCAAAAACCTAAAACAGATTGATTTAATAAACTATGTCGGGTCACGCAGGGGTCATTTAAATGCTTTAAATAACATATTCAATAGTCAGTGGTGCAGCTTAAAGTAACGTACTTTATTGTATAATTTGTTTGCGTTGCCCACTGTACTTCTTCTAGTTGCTTTATGCTAAGCTTGAGTTGTTGTAATCACGGTCTAGCTGCCCACGCTCTCTTGCTACCTTATCCCTCTCTCTCTCGCATCGCTACGTCAATAAACCTTCAAATTCGAAAATATACTTTGTACTTATTGCAACAGCTAATAAAAAAAGTTAATTAGCTAAACAAACTATATTATGCCTATACGAACTGCGACAAATTATAAATACATATCGTTCGACTTGTTTGAGGATTGCGAATCGGAAAAGATATACATATTAATAAAAAGTCGTATTTTGTCCATAATATACAAATATATGTTAGATGCATATCGTAAGACACGTTTCAATCTTCTGAATCAGAAAAGATACAACTTTTAATTATATGATGTTTTTTGTCCCAAGTATATCGGATAAAATTATTAAAGTTCGGGTTAAGTCACTATATATTGGCTATCAGAAATGCGATATCTTAAAGATACATATCATTCGACGCGTTTGAATCTTGCGAATAAGAAAACATGTAACTTTTAAAAATAAGACGTTTTTTGTTTTACATACACAGCAAAAGACTATTGAAGATTGCTTTAATCAATATGTCTTGGCTATCTGAAGTGCAATATTTTGCAGAGCCAAAAAACACATTTCATTATAAGACATTTCTTCTACTAAACATACAATAGAACAAAATATAAACAGAATTTTGGCCATATGAAGTGGACATATCTAAGATACAAAGAAATCGACTCGTTTGAATCTTGTGAATAAGAAACCATGTTACTTTTGATTATATATCTATCGATATCTTTTGTCCAACTTATACAGCTAAAGCTTATCGAAGATAGCTTTAAATCAATACTTCAAAGATACATCCCTTATAAATACATAATGCTAGACTCGTTTAGGGAATCAGAAAAGGTATTTCTTATGGCAAAAGCATATTAAAGATTGCTTTAAATCACTATATCTTGACTTTCTAAAATCCGAAATTTTAAGAAGAAATATCGTTCCGCTATTAATGCTTGTGAATCAGAAAATATATAATTTTTGAATTTAAGTAGCTTTTTGTTCAAAATAAACAGCACAAAACTATTAAAAATCGTTGTTATAAATTAATCAAAGAATAGTTTTTGAGATACATAGATATCAATTTAACAGCTGTAATACATTTTGAATTCGAAACCAAAAAAGTCGCATTTATATCGATAAGTAACTCATATTATCCATGTATAAATCGCATTTACGACATTGCCAATAAATGTATTATCGATAGGGAACGGTCGCTTTTACCGTTCTGGATATACGTGTGAAAACGTTTGGCGCTTTGAAATTTGGACTTAACAATAATATAGATACTTCACAAAAATACATAACGCTCAACTCGTTAGAATCGTGTGTACAAGAAAAGATACTTCTTTTTATTATACGACGTTTTATGTTCCGAATATACTGCAAAAGCTTATTAAAAACTGCTTTAATTCGCTCTAAATTTAAATTTTTAACTTGTATTACTTGAACAAATTTACATATCATTAGCTTATTAACATAAAGTTATTTTTGTGATAAAGTCATTCACAATTAATTTCTATAGTATAGTATATCGGTAAGATCCCAATAGTATTTATAACACTGCAACTGCTTTCACGGTATGATCTGCTTTTCTTAGATAGACTTTCATTTCCGCTTAGTTGACATATGCATATCAGCCGCTGTATGAGATCCGCATTGTAGGATCTGAAACTGGGACGGCGTAATCCAAGCTGAATTCGAGCATTAAAACTATAAAACACGCTTGAATAGTTTTGCTGTTCCTGAAGCGATTCTGGCTGGCTGACTAAATAATCATCCACTACACGTTCCACCACAGTCCCATCTTTGGTATATATCGCCAAAGAATTTTTAAAATTTCCATCAAAAGTTGGCAAGCTTACATAACACACAAACATTCTGGATCGAGCCGAAGTATCAGCAGAGCAACCATCAGTAATATGGAGCAATCGAGCAGTGCAGTGAAGTCTGTGTAAATAGTTTTGAAAAGCTAAGAAGAAAACACTGATCCCAAAACAAATAGAAAAGGTAAATTCAATTGATGACAAAGTGAAACTGGCGACAGTAATTTGTGTAATCAATTATTTAAAAAAAGCATTTAGGTGAAAGCATAAGTTTTAGGTATCCAACCAACCAAGCATTAAATTAAACTCGAATGTATGCAAGCCAACAAAGTCAGTTTAAAATTCTTAAATTGGATAAAATTAGTTTTGACTTCAAAAAGTTAATTTATGAAAACGGCATGAATCGAAATTTTAATTGTTTACAAACTAAAATTTTATACCCCGCAAAAAAACATAAAAGCAACAACAACAAACATCATGGAAGGTTTTTAACATCACTTCTGGATATCGGTGAGTGTTAAGTTGTTATAATTCGCATTCTCATGATGCCAAACTCCATTATACGTGCACATTAAATAATAGTAAGAAAATAACCAATAAAAAAAAAACCAAAAAAACTTTAAAAATAATAAATGAAAACCTAGATTTGGCACATGTCTGTATAGTTTGCCGCAATGGTTTGTTACCGATTACAACTGCATCTATGTCGATAGCTTATCTCCTTAAATTTGAGACAAAATCACTGCAACGGTAACTATTGATGACCCTCACCGGTTTTGATTATATGCGCTGGTAGTTTGAAGTTACAGTCCCGCTATAAAGTAAATGTACACAAATTGTTTAAAACTTTAATTTGATTGTTGCATAATGATGATTTAATGATGGTAATTATGATTTAATCCTATTCGAAAATATAAATAATAAAGTACTACATATAAGACAAAACCAAAACTCACTGAAGTAATACCAAATCAAATCAAGACAAGCATACAATAATCTATGATTAAGAGTTAAAGTTAACTCTGTCTTAATAATCATGAACTAACCTACAAAAGAAATAAATACAATATATTAGTCAAGACATAAACTAGTAATGATATTTGAAGTCCATTTTTTTGTGAATTGTTTTTATTTGCTTAATAGTAAAGAAACGAATAACCATGAAATCCTAAAAAGTTACATTTTCTAAAATTTCTCAAGCGCAGGAAGGCTCACAGGTAGGGTGGGTTATGACGCGATTAACTGCTACAACGTCTCACTGGCTTAATTACAATATGGTTGGATTACTGCAGTTGCATTTAACTCTTCGTTGTTCTATCCTATCTTTCCAGCGTTTTTGGCTCTGTTTCTGTCTTTTAATTATAAATGTATAAATGTGAACTTAGTTGGAGTCTTCAATGATGTCACCCCCCAAATCTAATGAGGATCGCCAATTTTTAAACAGCAAACCGTTTTGTACATTACAGAAGTGTAATATCGTCTATTATACATTTCTAATCAGAAAATTAATATTTTTGCCTATTTAAGATATTCTTGAATCACTCTATCTTTGCTGTCTTAACTAAGGCATCTTAAAGATACATACCGTTTGAGTTGTTTCTATCTTTTGAATCTGTAAAGATGTAACCTTTTATTATCCTACTTTTTTGTTCAATAAATACAGACAAATCCAATATCAGATCGCTTTGTCACTAGATCTTGGCTTTTTGAAGAACGATATTAAAAAGAAATTCCCATTCGAATAGTTTCAATCTTGTGAATAAAAAAAGATATATCCGAAAGAGAAATTTCTCAGCTTGAGCGCATCAGACGTGTTTTTTTGTATTCGTCAACTTTTTATTTATATTTTGGCATAATTTGCCTACCCTATCTTGGGAAGTTTATATATTATATTTTAAAGTAATTTAAATTACAAGATTTATTATTTTGTGCAAGTTGTTCTTCCGCTGTGAGCG
>SCDZ01001211.1:0-12073 GCA_004143845.1 Drosophila lacertosa | reverse complement strand
AATAAATAAATAAATAAATAAATAAATAAATAAATAAATAAATAAATAAATAAATAAATAAATAAATAAATAAATAAATAAATAAATTAACAAAATAAATAATAAGAAAAATAAAATATATTAAATTTCAATGCTGAACAAAAAAAAACAAATATATAATATGTAAGTAAATAAACAAAAAAAAATTTATAAGTAAATAAACAAAAAATAAATAGAGGAATAAACGTGGACACAATCTCAAAATATCAATATAAGAGACTCAAATAAAGCATGAATAAAGGAATAAAGGACTGATCCGACAATCTCCCAACCAGTTGCCCGCACCCCTACCAGTATTCCCAGTTTCCCAATTTGCTTGCCACACACACACACACAAACACACAGACACAGACTTTCTAAACATTTACGATTTCGATTGTGGTGGCTTCGATTGCACTGCTGAATTTGTTGGCCCCGTTGCCCGATGACCTCCAGGGCCCATTCGTGCGTCCATTCCGTCCTGGTCATGTTGTTTACGGTTTTACAATTCCGCTGATTGCCAATGGTTGAAGCGGCGGCTTAGTCTGTTTGCCAGCTACACACAACACACACACACACGCACTCACGCACGTTTGCCCAAAGCCACGCACACACTCACACAGAGAGAGAGAGAGAGAGAGAGAGCGAGACAAAGTTCGCTGGCAGGCGTTGTTCCTGAGCACACGCAGGATTCGCAGGTTATGCGAGAGAAATTAGTACAGTAATCATCTGCTAAGACTGACAATTAGATAATGCGCCCTGGATTAGGCGGCTTGTCTCGTCTCGTTGCTTTTGCAATCATTTGGGGAAGCTGCTTTCGTTGTTGTTGCTCTTGTTGCTGGTGTTTTGACAGCGTTTATTGTCAGCGCCTAATGAGCCATGGAACTTAATAAGCAAGCACTTGTAATGGCTTCTTCTGCTGCTGTTGCTGCTGCTCTATGCCAGCACTTAGTGTGTGTGTGTGTGTGTGTGTGTGTGCGTGTGAGTGTGCGTGTGTGTGGGTGTTTGTGTGCCATGCATGGAAATCACCATGAAAACGGGCCAGACGATGCCTCACAGCCATAAAGTGTGATTCGTGGCCTGAAAGGTGTAGGAGGCTGTTGGAGGGCCACAGGATACAGGGCAGGACTCGGCCATAAAGCGCGCATAGTAAATTGAATTTTGTAGCCTTTTGCGGCAGGCGGCAGGCTGTTCTGCATTTTGATGTACGACCAACGAAAAGTGTAGCTGTAGCTCTACTTGTCCAAATACCAAATACAGATCCTCCAACCAGCTACGCCCCATCCTTCCACGCACCGCGCGGCAAGGACGTGTGGCGCGCTGCAGAGCAACAGCTGCTGTGCGTGTTACGCACATTTTGTTCTTCGAAATATCTTTTACGCACTTAGGCGATAGTCTTTTCGCAGCCTATAAGTGCTAAATGTCTAGAGAGCCTCCACAGAACGAGTATCTGAGTGTGTGTGTGTGTGTGTGTCTCGTTTTTATACCCTAGAACCCTTAAGTGGCTTTAAAGGGTAGTTAGGTTGGTTCGGGTATATACATATACACATGATCAGAACAGCGAACTGAGTTGAAATCGGTAACTATAAAAGCTTTATATGTTAACTTATCTTCCTCAATATTATTGCCCCGTTAGGAATTTATATTACCACGCCAAGTAAATTGAATGTTTGTAACGAAAACTTGCCTTCAGGGTATCTCCAAGTCGGATACCTTCGCTTAAAACATAAAGATATTCAGGTTAAATTGCCTTTGCTTTGCCTTTTATATTTGTGGGTTAACTACAGCTCCTTCAGAGATTGGCTTGAATTGTGTGCGGCATAAAGAAAGATGCCGAACTCGACTCGAGTTAAAGCAGTCAAATTAGTAGCTAGTTCAGTTAAGTAGGTTATGCTTACCTATCGTGGGTTTATGCCAAGAATAAGCAGCTCCTTAATATTTACTAAGCTCAGCAAAGAGATGAAAATGAGCTAAAATAACTTAAGTGATTGCTCATAATTTTTTGTAGTTCCTCTTTTGATCGTTTTTTTTGTTGTTTTATATGTATTTTTTGTTGTTTGTTTCTGTGTGTGTGTGTGCGTGAAAAATGCAAATCAATGGGGCATCCAACACTGTGAACACAATCAAATTTGCAGCAGGCATTGCCATGAAGCTTATGTTTATTTCTAGAGAGTTTATGTGGCCACAAAAAAAAAAAGTAGTAAAATTGATATATGTTTAGAAGCAACAATGTGAAGACAAAGAAATTCATCAACATACGTGAAATTGGTAGCCTGTGCAACAATAGAAAGAGAGAGAGAGAACATTTTTAATAAAAGTGCAACTTGAGCAATAATATTTGATAGATAGAGGTTATCTGTGGCAAAATAATTGTGTTTTGTTTAGCTTTGTGGTGTTCTATTGAACAACTAAGACAATGTCAAGAAATGTTTATAAACAATTTAACAAATATATATATATATTTTCGGGCGTAAGCTAAGCAGCTGAAAAGTTTGGCACAAACTCAATATACTCTTTTTTATTGTACTCACGCATGTATTAGTGAGCTTTTGTGTGTGTGTTTTAAGGCCATTTAAAGCTGTTGGCAGTGGCCTGACCTGATGGCCTTTAGCATGGCTGTTTGTGGTAAGTGAGCGTTTTGATTGTAACAGCTGTCTGTTGGCTGGGGCAATGAATATTCGACATTTGATTGGTATAAGAAGGCAATTGGCGCTTGCTGTTTGTGCAACAATTTGTTGCATACTTAATGGGCGACTGCTGCCATTTGCTGTCTGCCACCGAATCGATAGCATACGCTCGACAAATTTCAATAACAAGCCAGCCAAAGTGTCACCAACACCGCCTCATGCCACATAACCAGCAGCGGCAGCTGCTGCCAGCGAAAGTCAATGACGAAGTTGCCACTTTTTGCATGCTGCATGCCCCAATCCCTGCCCCATGCCCCCGCCCCATCCTCGGCTCCCTCACCTCACACATTCAACATCAATTTGCGCGGCTTGTTTGCCTGGCTTGGGGTTTTCGAACACTCTGCTTCCAATGTGCATGAAGAGCATATTGGTTTTGTGTCATGTTTGTCCTGCTGTTCATTTGTTTGCCAGGCAGCGTGTTAAGGCCGAAATGGCTAAAAGGTATACAATGGTTTTGTGCAAATGTTTGCAACGTGCAAAAACAATTATGTATTTATATTGTTAATCATTTCAAGGAACAGCTGTTGAATTGATCTTTTTTACTGTAGATTCTGCACTGACATATTAAATGCATATCGATAGATATAGATTTTGGTTTTCCATTTTTCTATTTTTTTTTTTTGGTATTTTAAGCTTAGTTTCAAGACTTACATTGAAGTTATTAGAGACTTTTATATATCCTTAGGATTTTAACAATTAATCTACAAATAACTAAGTTAAAACTCGTAATGACTTGTTTTTACAATAAATAAATAAATATCTATAAATATTATAAGACATAATTTTCCTTTTGGATGGCCTTGAAAGCTTGTTAGCTTATTTCCAGGGTAACGTCTAGTTTAGCACATCCAACAAGCTGACTCGTTTTGGTTGTCTCTTTGCCCACCTGTAAGTTAGCCAACAATCGGCGAATTGTGCGTATTCCTGGCGTTGTTCGCGTTGTTGTTGTTGTTGTTGTTGTTTTAAGGACTTTGCAGTTGTTGCATTTGACAATGGCAATAGTAGCTGAACATTTTAGTGCATACTTTTCGCTTGTGCCCCAAATATAGTTGGGCATTTGCAGTAGAGACCAAATGGCGTCGCTTGCTGCCTTCAAAGTCGTCTCAACGACTCTCTCTCTATCTTCTCTTTCTCTCTTGCTCCGTCCCTGTCACTCTGTCTGTCGCTCTGGCTGTGTTATTGTTGGACGTCCATATGTCGCCAGCCATTTTGCCGGCAGCTATAAAAGTGCATTGCCGTCATTGGTTTTGGCACCGCCGTCTTTTGGTCAAGTGCAATGGCAATCGAAAACTCAATGGAAATGGGCTTGGGAATGCGATTGGCAATGGAAATGGAAATGGAAATGGGTATGCGTCGCCACTTTGGCCATTAACCGTGCTAACGAATATTGGCCAGGATGTTACAGCAGCCCAACAGAATCGAATGCTCCTCCATCCAATTGGATATCTGGTATGCCCTGGGACGTAATAAAATCAGTTGACTTTATGAATGCATTGTTGCAGTCGGCAATTGTTTGCCGGCCAGAAAGATGATCTCTTGTTGCTCCACCGAAGTTATCCAATTCTGTAAAGCGATTGAATGCCGAACAGCTCAGCTCAACTGAAAATCGCTTGACGCAAATGGATTTAAAATATTGAAGCTTCCAGCAAATAATACAATAAAAATGTCCAGCGCTAAATAACAAACAGGTAAGAATAATCTGTATGCAAATGCTAGGAAAACTATTCTTTTAGCTTGCCGCCAATAAATAAAACGCTTTTCATTCACTTATGATATACTATATTTTATTTTGTATGAAAGGAAGTCAGAAGCATAATAAAAATTGTGAAATGTATAAAAATTGAAGAACTAAGTTGAATAAGAATAGGGATAAGATTGTTACTTTTAGTAGCTAAATTTTTCTGTTTAAAATCTTTTTATTGCAAAGGGTGCTTAAGATTATATTATTATTACTAAGATTTTTATTATAACTTAAGTCTTATTAGAATCGATCTTAATGCTGTTTTTAACCATTTATGGAATTGAAAAATGACTCTGCAATTTTTAAAGAATTTTGTATACCAAATATGTTTGCCTAACAGAAAACATAAATGTTGTTTGTTATGTTTAAGGTTTAGTTAAAATGATACAAGCAAAATTTCAATCGATTTCCCTACAACAAAATCACAGGCAAATGAACACACGAATAAAAGCAGCCTAACATCCTGTTCCAGAGTACATTGCACATATATAAAAATGAATATAAATAGAAAAGCATTTATTGCTCAACACTTGAATCACCTCTCGCCTAACTGCCCACAGGACATCCATGTATTTATGTTCTCAATTATCTATGTTTAAAATTAAAAAAAAAGAGAATTTCTTTAAAATGTATTGGAATAAGACTAGCCGAATGTTGCTATTGTTTACCGTTAAAAGAAAAATTTGGTTTCAATTTTGTGATTATCTTTACCACTCCCACGTTTGTCCGTTTGTGTCGTGATTACATATTAATTGGCATACGCTGCGTATACTTAATGTAATGTTAAGCTACATCTTAGGCACTAAGCAATGCATAATCTAACGGCTTCTCACCAGGTCAGGTGCTTGTTGCAATGCCAATGGCGATATCGATGTCGCCCCGCCAAATGGCCCATAAAGCGTACCATGAGCGTGGGTGAAGGGTGGGGGGGGGGGGGGGGGGGGGGGGGGGGGCTGGCACAAGTGGCCAACAAGTGTGGCACTCGAAATGCGAACGCGTATTCGTCGTGTGTGCTTATGAGTAGTTCAATGGCAGCTAAAGCGCGCGGCTTTCATTAAACTCATAAAAAAGTGAATAAAAGCAAGAGAATAACAACAACAACAACAACCGCTCAAGAGAGAAAGAGAGAGAGAGAGAGCTGGCAATAATCAGCGGCAGTTTTCTTTTAAGCCAGCCACAGAGTCAGCTACGGCGCCGACTGCCGTTTGGCATCTTCATTTCCATCATCATCTGCGCCTCGCATCATAATCAACATGAAAATCAAATTTGAATTTATGAACCAGCAGCCAACTCGAAAAGATACGACAACCAGAGGGGGGGCGGGGGGGTGTGTATGGGGCGCTACATGGGGTGGGGGTGGGGTTGCGGACAGGGAGTGCACAGGAAGCCATCATCAACTTACTTTTGCTCATTTTCCTTTTTTTTGTGTGAGTGTGTTTGTGTGTCTGCCATATTTTCCTTTGCCTTTCTGTTGTCGTTGTTGCTTTGTGCGTCTCTTGTTTGTCTGGGCTTAAGGTTTATCAACATTTTTGGCTCTGTTGCCTGTTGTTTCCTTGGTTTCCATAGTTATGCCCATTGAATTTGGCTAAACTGGGCCATGTTGGCAAAGAGAAAGCAGAGAGCAGCTTTGATAAAGTGATCAGGACAAAAATCTAAGTTGATTTACTAAATTCTTGGATTCAAGCAGAAAAAGCTTAGTCAAGTTTCAAGCCAAATAATATTAATAATAAAACTGCTTAATCTAAAAAAATATTTAAATATCTTTGATTTGATTTCTTGATCATATTTGCATAAATTAAAAAGCTTATGATAAAATTAGATTGAAAACATTTAACAAAACTATTGATTTGGTCTCTTGAATGGAATATAGGGTATTTAAGAGGCGAGCAATGTCATTGTTTTTGTCTATTATGTTACGCCGACTTGGGAATTTTGGGTCCATATGGCGCACAACATTCGTTGCATTTAAGTTGAGAGCATACGCAGCTGTCCGATGGGCGGACGCCACGCCCACACGCCCCCACCCCCCACCCCCCTCCCCACTGGCCCCTGCCCTGCGTGTGTGTGTGTGTGTGTTTCACATATATTCATTTGTTGCAATTACATTCGCTCTGGGTTTTTTCATTTTTTGTTGCTGCTGCTGTTTATTTTTACATTTTTACATTTGGTTTTTATTTTCGTTCCCATTGCATAGTTTCGGGTACCACACGCAACTGTGTGTGTGTGTGTATGAGGGGTTTGCGGGTGTGTGTGTGTTGAAGTTGAAGCTCTTAAAGTTTGAGAAATATATACATGATATATGAATTTCATTAGAGTGGCAGCAAAGAACTCGTTGAGCTGGGCAATACGTGCCCAAGGGAAAAATGTAAATCATAGAAAAACAAGAATACCGTTCACTTGAGCTCGAAAGGTAACAGTAAAGCGAACTAATTGTTTAATTATATTACGGGTTTAAGGAAGCGCCGCAGTTTGCTGCACAGAAATTGTTTACTTATAAATGTGTAAACTTAAAATTAAACAATAAATTAAATAACATATCATTTTGTTAGAATAATAAAAATGTTTTATATTTTCCTAACTAATTATTTTTAATAGTGCTTTGTAAATAATTGAGCAGAATATTGCATACAAAAATTTAATAAAATATGTAAACTTAAAATTGAACTATTTCTGCAAATCTAATTTATTTGACAGAACTTTGTTGCTTTAAATGTTAGCTGCTTTCTTTTATAAGTTATAAATTAGGCCAACGTTGATGGCAACATTTACCTTAATTTAAATATATTTAAAGCTCACAATTGATTATAATTTATATATATTTCTGGCTAACATCATTCGCATGTAAAATTCAGTTGTCAATAACGTTAACGTAACAGTTAATAAATTGTATTTAATTTAAATTTATTTTCATTTAAATAAAGACTCTTTTGAAGATGTTTTCAATAACTTTGGCCGGCAATACTAAAGAGTTAAATAAAGGAAAAGAGAGCCAAATAGGCTTAATGTGTAGCATTGAAGATCACAGAGTGCGTTGCATGCCACATGCCACCAACCACATACCACAATTAAATACTTTAAAATGAAATACTTATCCGTATAAATACATTATATATATATCAGTTAAATCGATTGATGCTTACAGTCTGAACGTTGATTTTCTCACTACTTTACGGTAATCCTTGGGGCTTTTGTTATTGCGGGCACGTTAAACAAATAATACGTATACGTTTACTTATTGCGTATACGTAATATCTGTCTGGTTAAAGCACTCAGCTGGAGGAGTTACGCTGGGGCTGGTATGTGAAGGGTGTGTCGCAGCCTGATAAGTATCTACTAAGCAGTTGATATCTGCTGTTCCATGCTAAAGAAGCTCCCACAACAAGCGAGTTCAACTCATTGTTTTCCTTTATGCGTGTGTGTTTGTGTGTGTGTGTGTGTGTGTGTGTGCGAGTGCGAGTGCGTGTGGGCTTGTGTGTGACCTTGTGTTTGTTGGCTTCCCTGTTGCCTGCGCTTGTGCTGTTTATCTCGCGTTGCAGTTGCCACTCAAGCGGCCCCCACATTCCGCCCACAGGACCTTTGGCTGCTTTTGTCACTGAACTATAAGTCGCAGCTCCTTTGCAGCTCCTTTGCAGTTGCTTTGCAGCTGCTTTATTTAGTACACAATTTTTGAGCTGTCATTGTTGTGTGCGGCCTTTTGTTATTATTTATTTGGACTGTGCTAAAGGGGCCTGCTGTGCTTGCTCGCTCCTCAAGGCCAACGACCTATGGCAGGACACAACGCACGCCCCGCGTTCATCTGCTTGCGTCATCTGCTTGCCCTCAATGGCCGTGTTTATTGGCTCGTAAATTTTTTTATTATCAGTTTAAATTTAATTTATCTCAAAGATCCGTCAGCTGCAGCTGCCGCAATAGCAGGCAGGAACGAAAGCAAGGATCAACAAGAGAGGAGTAGTTGCTAATAAATAAGTCAAAATTAAAGTGCGGCGCGCCGCGAAAAAGGACAAAAAACCCAGCGGCATGTGAAAAAAGTGTGTGTTTTGCCGTTAGGGCGTGGCAGCTGCGAAGGGGTTGCGTGGGAGATGAATTGACTGACATGTCTGGTTAGTTTCAGTTGCCATTCGTTGTTGTTGTTGTTCATGGTCTGCGTAACTTTTTGAGCTCGTTTTTATTGTTATTAAGATTTTGTTTGGCCTTCAATTTGAATTCGTGCTGTGCTCTTTTTATGGCCCCAGCGGCACCTGAGTGTGCGTGTGCTTGAGTGAGTGCTTGAGTGTGTGTGTGTGTGTGTGGCTCTTTGGAGACCCATTAACAATGGCCCTTCGGTCACGCCCTACGCATACTTATTAGACTCTAATCAGTTGTGACCATCGATGGCAACTGGTGGACAAAACTCTCTAACCCCAAACTGTAAAATACAAACACACACACACACAACCATCTAGCTGCATTTGGGCAGGGTGTTCCAAAAATCGTTTTCAAAAAAAAAATTAAAGCTATTTAGAAACGACAATTATCCTCTTTTTCCCCTTCGTCTCCCTTTTATATATAAACGATTTTACCCAATAAAATGCAGCATATATTTTACTTTACTTTACTTTAAGTAAACATCTGAATATTCGACTTTATGTTAATTTTGAGGAATTTTTGGAGATATAGAACTCTATATAAATATATGTACGTCTTATGTAGGTCATATGGCGTTTATTTTCTTGCTCGACGCCAAGACCAATTTTCCGGCTTTTCTCTTGCTTATTCTGCATGTGTTTGGTATTGAAAAAAAAGGATAACAACAAATATAAACCAAAGCGCCTTTTGGGGCATTTGTTCGGCGCTTATCGCTGTGGTCGGCACGCTGTAGTTGTGCCTGTGGTTCCGACTGTGGCCTTATCAAAAGATTCATCTAATGGGGCATCATCCATTCGGGATTGAACAAGGCCAAAGCTGTGCAACAGCAACAACACCATGAACAACAATTACAATGGCGAATACAAAGGGGCCCCTTTCTAGTTGGCCGTTCAACTGTTCAACTGTACAACTGTACAACTGCAGCAGTTTCCGCACTTGAATTGATTTGGATGTCGCACCCAACGGTTGTCGGCGCATTCAATTCTACCAAACAGTCGTGGCTTTTATTGTTGGTAGCTGAAACTTGTTGTTGTTGGTGTTTTTTTGTTTTACTTTGTGTTGCTGCTGTTGTTCTTGTTATCGTTGTCATTGCTCAATTGAAAGTCAAGGCATTTTATTGTTGTAGTTTTTCTGTTGTTTTGCACTCATCGCCCGTCGCAGCTTTTCGCCAACTGCTTAATAAGCGAAAATAAGAAGATAAATGCAAGCAACATGGAAAGAAAAGACACAGTGTAAGAGTGCAGCAAAGATAATAGAGAGAGAGACAGAGAGAGAGAGAGAGTGATAAAAAAAAGAACAACAATTTAGGACTTGTTTCTGCTTGAGACTCACAGGTCAACTTTAATTATCGTCTAATTATAGATATGTTTGTTTTCCTTTTTTTTTGCACTTATTTAGGAACATTTTAATTCTGTGTATACTCCCGCTGAAAAGGAACTTTACACCTGTTGTCCATATATGGCTACAACATGGTAAATATAGCTATAACAGATACAAATACTTTAAAACAATATTTTACATAAATCATAACAGAATAGTTGTCTCTTTTATTTAAAATATTAAAATCATTTTGTTTACCGTTTGCCTTCAGCTAATCCAGTAAAAACGTTTAAGGCTTATTATTTGGCTAGAAGCATATAAATATTGTACTTTGCGTTTAGGATGTTTAATAAAAAAATTGTTGGAAATATACTTGTACCCCTTAACGCTCAATTTTTAAAATAAATTAGAGAGGCAAATAATTGGCATGAGCTGACTAAAGATGACTTTGAGTTGTAACCCGATCGACTGTCAAAAATTAGAGCAGCAGTACACAAAAAGATGCATTCGCGCACACACAAAGGGCAGCTCAAGTGAGCAGAAGTTGCCCAAAAAAGAGCACAAGGCAAAACACTCGAGCTAAAGGGCTGCCTAACAAGCGCGGCTGGTGCATCGTTTACCGGGATCGTATAATAAAAGCGCAAAAGCGCTCTGGAAAATGGAAAGTCATTCAATGGAAGTGCATGCACGTTTAAAATTTATTCAGAATGCTTATGTCTAGATATTAATGTTTAAGTTGCATTTCGTTCAATAATAATGGCGGAGCAAAAGAGCGAGAATTGGCGAGAAGGTGCTCAATGGACATGTGAGTAAGCGAGCTAGCAGGAGTATAAGCTCACTAATTGTGTGGAAGAGACAAGTGGATGAGCTACAAAAGCTCTTAGCGGGTGTGTTAGTATGCGTGCGCATTTTAACGCACCAATGCAGAAGAGGTAACGATCGAGTGCGAGTGAGTGTTTATGACAGAAAGTAAAAGAGTAAGTAGCATAAATAATGTGTGTTCGAATAAAATATAAACAGCTACGGTAATAAGAGTTTGCAATGGCAGAGCAGTGCAGTGTCTATATGATAAAAAGAAGAAGAGTAAGCAGTATAAAAAGAGTTGCTAAATTAAGTTAGATTTCATTCAAAGCCGAGGGGCACCCACCAAGAAGTGCGCACGTGTGAGTTGGTATTAAATAAGATCAGCTGATCAAAAGAAAGCACTTTCAAAGGAAGAGCAGTGCAAGTCTAAACGACAGTAATAAGAAAAATCAGCAGTATAAAATAGTTGCCAATTGAAGATTGATGTCAGTAAAAGCCGTAAGCTGACACGGTAAGCACCATGTACTAACACTTGGGTACAGGGTTTACCGTTAGTACTTATTTGTACATGTTTGCTTGTGTACATGAATAAAAGGTACAGATCAAGACTGCAAGAAGAAGAATCAGCAGTATAAAAATATGGGATGGAGGATAGAAAAATAGAACGAGCATTTGTAGCAAGTTAACTAGAGTCTTTAATGTTGTCCAGCATTATCATGTAGCAGGTGGTATGCGACCATATGGGCGGAGGTGTTGTGAGGCAACCAAGAGAAATGGAAGCCACTTCATGAGCTGCGACTTGAGAGCCTTGAGGGGCCGAGTCGTTTTTCCAACTTCTGTTTAAGCTCCAACATCGCCATTGTCATCGTCATCGGAAAGCAGCGGTGCTTTGATGGCCGAAGCACAAAAGCAACTGGTTGAGATTATTGTGTTAATACCTTGCATAAAAGCTTCGCCGTGGCGTGGGAGGCCAGGCTTGCAAGTTTCTCTTCTTTTTTTTTGTATTTAAGCGCGCGCTATACAACTAGGCTTAGCGCTAGTCCATTGTTGTAGAGTCCTACGGGCGAGCTATTGTTGTTGTTGCTGCTCGTGGGTTGGGGATTGATAAGAAGTGCGAATTAAGCTGGACAGCGGGCAGTTGAAAATGACCTTAAAGTAAAAGCCAAATGCCAAAGCATTGTATAAAATCTTTAGGAATTCACAAAATGACCCCACCTTTGCTTTTCGGTATTCGATATGTGCTCAATTAAGTGAATACCGAACGCTGGCACACATTGACGAGAGAGATTTCTCAGCTTGAGCGCATCAGACGTGTTTTTTTGCATTCGTTAACGTTGTGTTTATATTTTTGCATATTTTGCCTGCCTTATCTTGTAAA
>SCDZ01001210.1:0-12081 GCA_004143845.1 Drosophila lacertosa | reverse complement strand
GAGTTGAAATGGCAACAACTGTCAGTGCGAGAGCAAGCAGTGCATTGAGGCGCTCGCAAGCGACCGCAGCCAATAACAGACAAGCTGTAAGCAAACAAACATGTTCACATATACACGTGCATATATTAATAGACATATGTTAATATATGCACAAATGTGCTTGTGTGTGTGATCTTGTCCGGCCTTTTAATTATGTGTCTGGCCAGATGCAAGCAACATAACGGAAACAAATACAGTGTGCGCTTAATATAAGAGAACTCAAATGTAACTTACGCAACATTAAGTAGGAACTTGAAATGTTGTGAATTAGAAAGTAAAACATTATTGTTAATATACTACACTATACTTTATATATAGTATTATTAATATTACTTTTGTATAAACGTCAAAAAAAAATGAAGTAAATAATTGTCCTTTTTTCTTTTGGTTATAAGAAGTTCTCAATAACTTAAGCCTCCTTTGAATGCTCGAAAGTTGCAGCTGTCGAGCGTTGACTGTGCCTTCTGCAATTTGTATATTAATGCAATTGCTGCTGTGCTGCGGCATTCGACAAGCCGCACAATAAGACCATATAAGACCATGTAATTGTTTTACGGTTAATTTCGAAGCTGGCGCGCCGCGAAGCACGCAACAAAAGACGTGAGGCGAAAGCTGCTTTATGTGGCGCCATCAAAGGACCCCCAGCGAGAACCACAAGGACCCCGA
Source organism: Drosophila lacertosa (assembly GCA_004143845.1). NCBI lineage: Eukaryota > Metazoa > Arthropoda > Insecta > Diptera > Drosophilidae > Drosophila > Drosophila lacertosa. The sequence continues at coordinate 11,376 of SCDZ01001210.1, read as the reverse complement.
GCGTGTTCACATTGTGCGTCCGTAAGCAGCAGGCAAACTAATTTGTGCGTTGCCGGCCATTTCGGACCAGGCCCAAATGTGCCATAAACGTGGCCAGCCAGTCAGCCAGCCAGTCTTTCAGTCAGTCAGTCAGTCAGTCAATCAATCAGTCAATCAGTGACAATGACAGCGGTCGTTCAATCAATTAGCAGGCCAGCCTCGGCCACGTCATTATCGCTTGTCGCCAGTTGACGCGACGTGGCCAACACGTTCCAGCCAAGATTAAGGCAGCAACAGGAAGCAGCAAGGACACTCGCCGCTTGACTTGCTTGGCATGTAAATTGCAACAGGCAACGAGCAGAGGAAACAATTATGTTGAGCCAATGAAGCAAACTGCGATGCGACAGATACAGTTACTGCCACACAGTTGCTGCTGCTGCTGCTGCTGCTGGATGCTGCTACAGTCGCTTGCAACGCGTGACACGACCATGACACGTTCAACAGCCAGCAGACAGCGGGCAGCTGCCAGTTGCCAGCCAAAAGCCAGCACAGTGGAACAATTCCAAACAATGTCAGCCCATTTACGGAACAAAGTGTTAATGTTATGCTTATGTTAAATTACTTGCATGCTATGTAAATCTAATGTTAAAGTTATGCTTTGCTTAACTTATGTTCATATTGTACGACATTCAAGTTATGTTAACTTAAAGTTATGTTAATTAACGTAAATGCTCTGTTAATGCTATGTTCCTTGTTTGCTAGTGTAAAATCAAATAAATGCGTCGCCATTTTGTTTCGCTGAGAGTAGGCAACTGCAATTGGAGAGAAGCGATCGCAACATTTTTGGAGAGTTGAAATGCCAACGACTGTCATTTGGAAAGTGGAAGAGTAAGCAGTGCATTCAGACGAAATGAAAGTGACGGCAGCCAATAAGAGACAAACAAATATGTACACACATACATATGCACATATATTAATAGATAGGATGTTTATGATATGTAAATGTAATGTTAATGTTGTATTACATTCTAGTTTGGTTCATACACGTTCATATTACGTTATGTTATGCTAATTTTAAGTTATGTTTAGCCTTACTTTAGATCTAAGTTGCGTTTATGTTATGTTAACATGCTGTTAAGTTTATGCATGGTTATGGTTAACAGCTCTATTGAAGTCAACGTTGCGATCTGCTTAAGAGCTGTTAAGCTCGTTTTATCCCATTGTGCCGCAGTTGGTGGCTGCCAGCCAAAAGGGGGGCGTGGCTGGCAGCATTGTGGGCGTTCTGGACGAGCACTTTACAAAATAAATAAAATGAAAATTTGCTGCTTCCGGCCTTTATATGCAGCGTCACACGACTCAACGATGTAGTGTAAGTATAAGTGTGTGTGTGTGTATCCCTATCCGTGTCCATATCCGTATCCGTATCCGTGGCCACGTCGCACCTTCCCTCTCAATCTCTCTCACTCTCTCTCTCTATTGCTGAGCCTGGCTGACTTCTTGCTTTCTTTTGGCAGCATAATTTTAAATGGGACGCAACGAGACGTAAAGTGAGGAAAGCTGCAGCGAAACGCCAACTAACTGTTAACGGCTCGTGGCATGGCAAAATGCGTGCGTGCGGCTAGAGTAAGGTTCCCCTCGCCCCTTCTCTCCTCACCCCCCGTCACACAACCCCGTCCTGCTGCTTTCCTCCTTCCTGTTTTGTTGTGTGTGCGTGCGAATGCAAATGATGATGCTATCTGTGCCCAGCCCCCCCCCCCCTCCCCCTTCGACTGCCTGTGCTCCATTCACATAGCCTCGCCCCTTCACCTCCCCCTCCCCTCTGACTGCTTGGCATGCCGCAGTCGCATGGAAAAAAAAACTTTTCATTGCCGTTAAGAAATTGATCAAGTGAAAAGGTGAAAATTGATTTTGCGACATGTGCCCCAAGCCCCGTTCCCCCGCCTCCCCCCCGCCCCCCCCTTTTCCCCGCTGCTTTTTACACATGTCTCAATTGTTTAAAGGGCGAAAGAGAAAGAAAGAAAAAAAGAATACGCACTTTTTTTTTTTAGCGACTGTTTTTAGCTTTTAACTGAATAGAGGAAGGGGCCAAAGGTGAAAAGGGGGCGGGGCACTCTTTGCGTGACTCACTGACTGAATGACTGGCATATGGCGTGTCATTCGATTAGGTTAATCAAATGATGCACAAGCACAAAACACGCGAAAAGCCTCTGTGCACAAAAAAGAATGAAAGAAAGAAACGAAAATAAACAAAGTAAGCAACGGAATGAAAAGAAAAGAAAATGCGAATTTCATTCCCTTGACACTTCACAGTGTATGTGCTTAATATATATGCCTCCTGTGTTGATTTTTATTTAAGAGCACAAACACACACAAACACACACATAAACACACACACACACACACACACACATAAAGTAAATGAAAATTTCTCATTTTTGGCAATTAAACGTTGCCCGAAATCAGATTAAATTAAATTATTAAATCTTTTTTTCTTTGAAAACTCTTCAAAAGCAGCTGCAAATTTTCCATTTAACTCAATTGAAAGCCTTTCACATTCAACTTACAATCTTGATTTGCCTTTGCTCTTATATCAAAAAATGCTTATTTGCTTTTTTAAAAGAAGAGTTTTCTTCAGTGCAAGAATTTTCTTTTTCTTTTGTTTTATATTTGAGCTTAAAAAAATGTTTACCAGGAAAAGTTGATTATATGGCAAGTAATAAATATCTATACACAATAAATCATATAGTATATATATATATATTTATTTTATATCATTTATTTTTTTTTAAAATGAATTTTTTTATTTTTATTTAAATTTATTTAATTTATAAAAAATATATGTTTTAATAGACTTTTATACTTTCTTTATTTATTTATTTATTTATATACTTTCTTTGTATTTAGAACATATTATTTATGTATATAAAAATATATTTATTATTGTATTCTTTATTTTTAAAAACTGTATGTATGATCAATATTTTTTAAAATATTTTTTTTATAATTTAATTATTAATAATTTTTTAAATAAAGCTTTTTTTTCATATATTTTCTAAATTTGATTTGTTTTCAATTTCAGCTTCCTCCCCTTGCTAATCAATCTTTGAGTAACTTTTAAGCCATAAACCTTTACTTCTTCTTCTTCTTGTGTTTTGTTTAATCTTACGCAAAAAAACTAATTCACAATTCTTTGCAAATTTTTGTAGACCAGTAAACAATTATTGAGCAAGGAGTATAAAGCAAATATATATATAAATATATATAGCATTAAGGATATATATATATATATACGTATGTATTAATTTTTTTTGCATACCCTGTAATTGAATAAATGAAGGATAACTATGTTAGATAAAGTAGAAGTAAAAATAATTATAAATAAGATTGATTAGAAGTAAAATTTTTTATAAATAAGATTATTAAGAAGTGAAAATTATTAAGATTATTTATTTAGATTATTAAGAAGAAAGGATTATTTATAAAAAAGATTAAGTAGAAGTAAGTAGAAGATAATATGTAAATAAGATTATGCGATTATTTAAAAGTAAAGATAAATTATAAATAAAATTAATTCAAAGTAATTCATTTATAAATAAGATTAATTTGAAATAAAGTTAATTTATAAATAAGATTATATAGAGGAAAAGATTATTTTTTATTTTTATATATTTATTTATAAAAAAATTAGTTAGAAGTAAAGATAATATATAATTAAGATTATATTGAAGTAAAGAATATTTTATAATATTTATATTTTTTTAAGAAAAGATTAATTAAAAGTAATGATAATATAAATAAGATTATGTGATTATTTATAAGTAGAGATTATTAGAAGTAATTTACTTATAAATAAGATTATTTAGAAGAAAAGATTATTTTATTATATTTATATTTTTTTTAAAAAAAGGTTAATTAGAAGTAAAGGTAATTTATAAATAAGATTAAGATTAAGAAGTAAAGATTATTTTATTATATTTATATATATTTTTTTTTAAAAATTAATTAGAAGTAATAATAATTTATAAATAAGATTAAGTAGAAGATAATTAATAAATAAGATTATTTAGAAAAAAAGATTATTTTATAGTATTTATATTTTTTTAAAAAATAAGATTAATTAAAAGTAACAATAATTTATAAATAAGAACAAGTGAAGTTAAAAATAGCTTATATAAAAGATTTAATTAAAGTAAAGTTAACTTATAAAAGATTAAATTATTTAAATAAAATAAGTTAAACATAATATTGGATATATAAAAACATGTTTTGGAGTGGAAAAAAATATTTATTTAGCTTTAATTTAAGAGCTCAACTCAGAGTTTAGTTTGCTAATTTAGTTCAGTCAAAAAATATGTATAAAAAGTGCTTTAAAAATGTTTCAGATTAAAACACAAAGATTGCAATAAATTTATTTAAAGATCTCAATTTAAAAACCTCATCGGAGAAATTAAACTTAAATAAAACTTTGCTTAACAGCCGAACTGACTAAGCCCAACTTTTGCGATTACAGGGTATCTCTTAGTGCAGCATTGCTCACGTTCAGCTGCAACTGGCGACGGTCACAAAAATTGCATTTGCTTGCAGCTTTGGCTTAAGTTGGAAGCTGTTGCCATGTTGCATAACAATGCACCACAGGGTGTTTCACACAAACACAGGGTGCACACGCACACACACACACAGGGTGGTGGGTGGTGGGGGAGGGGCAAACAATTGCAATGCACTTGAACTGGGCACTCGAATAAACGAAGCAGCTTTAAAAATGTTAAGTTCAAAATGCAGTTGTTGTTTTCAGTTGTTGTTGTTGTTGTTTTTAGTTGTTGTTTTTGTTCTCAGTGCCGCAAATTGCAGGGCCAAAAACTTTATCGTGTAATCATTTTAAGTTCGTTTTTTTTTTTTATTATTATTTTCCCTCTTCTTTTTTTAGCCAGCAACAAAAACATTAAGGAAACAACAAAAAGCAACTCGACGAACGAGAGAAAGAGAAAGGGAAGGAGAGAGAGAGAGGGAGAATGGGCAAAGGATTGGAAGCGGAGCCAAATTGCAATAGTTTCAGTTGCCTATGTCATTTTGACTCTTGCTTGAATACCCTGTAAAAGTAAAACTTAAACTATTAAAAAGGGGAGTTATCAAAAGTATAAGAAAATGCATAAAAATACTATATATATACATATATATAATAATAATTAAAGTTACTTTTAATAAGTTTAACATGTGCTTAAATCATGCCAAAAATATAACGGAAATTTATTGCTTTAAGTAAAGTAAAATAGTAATGAAAAGTCAGTGCTTTGTCAGCGCTTTTAGCATGTGTTTTAAATAGTTGCTGCTAAAAGGTTACTAGTTTTAAATAATCTTTCCTTTAAATATTATTACTATATTATTATTATTATTTTATGTTATTATTATAATTATTTTATTTAAATTATTTTATTGTTATTATTTAATGCATGACTTTTAACCAATTTTTGGCTTAGATCTTATTTAATTTTCTCACAAGTTTATTAAAACATTTTTATTTGTTTAAAAAAACCCCTTAAAGGAGCTTTAAATATGTTTTATATAAAATGACAATAGATTTGATTTACTTTAAATATATTTTTTAATTAAATTAATCTCCGTTTTTAGGTTTGCTTAAATATTTGAAAACTCTATTTTTGTTTAATTTTTAATAATTAATTTTTCATTTTAAAAAATTTACTTATTGTTTTCTCGATAGATGCAAATAAATCAAATTATAATAAAAATATATTTTTTTATAAGCAATCTGACTTTGAAAAAAACAATAAACAAATTTATTAAAAGTATTTTTTATTTGGAGCTATTTTATATTTTATTTAAGAGTTGTTTATGAAATACAAATCAAGACAGAATATATACTATATATATGTATACAAAATTAGATAAATAGATTAAATATATTTAATAAATATATAGAATAAATTAATATATTAAATAGATAGAGAAAATATATATATTAAATAAATATGTTTTGTATATATATAGAATAAATTAATATATTAAATATATAGAAAAAATATATATATTAAATAAATATATTTTATATATAAATTAAATATATACATAGTTATATATGTATATATGTATATACATAGTTATATATGCTATACTACACAAGATATTTATTTATATATTTAAAGCAATATTAATTTATATATTTATATTTATATATATATATTTTTTTTTTATATATTTTATTTTTATATAATAATATTTTTATACTTAATATCTAAAATATAGTTTGTTAATTAAAAGCTGTTGTTATTCAAACAAAAAAATAATTAATATTAAAGTCTTGCCCATTTACAGGGTATTTGATGGCTGTGTCTTTGCTTTAGTTCTTGGCCCCCTTTTTTGATTTGCCATTGTAGTTGTTGCAATTGCCGTTGCTGTGGTGTGTTTACAGTCGGTAATTGTTGTGGTTGTTGTTGTTGTTGTTGCTGTTGCTGTTGTTGTTGTTGTTGTTGCTGCTGTTGCAGCTACTTTGAAGTTTTGTATACAACTTTTATGACACTTTGTCTTATTGTTGTTTTCTACTTTGCGGCGAACGTGTCATATTCAGTTATGTATTTATTCCAATTCCAGCAGGTTTCCGTCGAGTTCTTCCCCCTTCACTCCCCTCCCTCCCCCTTCCCCCGTTCGTCCTGGTTGCGTATCTGGGCCACTTCTTGAGCTCTGCTTTTGAGCATCCGCTTTCAGATTTGCCAGCTAAACTCAGCTGCCTCCTTCGGCTCGTCCTTCGTCTGCTCCTTTTGCTTATTGTCGTTGTTTGGTTTCAAGTTGCAGGCACAAGTTGCAACTTGCAAGTTGCAAAACTGTCAGAAAAACGCTTTGAGCACGAATCAAACAACATTTCTGCTCAGTTTAGTCAAGTGATAGACGCCGCTGCCTAAACTAACCCAAATAACAGTTTGATTCCATACAAAACATTTCATCTTTCAATAAAACAAACTAAAGTTGCCTTCTAACAGCGCTCGCTCATGTTAATAACAGCGCTTCTCTTTAACAGCGCGCACTGCTTGTTTTAACAGTCTGTTAAGCAGCTTAACAGCAACCGTTTATTTGTGTCTATTAAGTTAGTTTAATATTAATTTAAGTAGATATTTCTTTACTAAAAAACTTAATTGGAAGTTTTTATATTGAAAATGTTTTTTCCTTTAATATAAAATAAATTATCATTCAAGTTTGACGTATCGTTTAAAATTAGCATATTCTCTTTAGCATTTAACTTAGTTCAAGAGCTTATTTCTATTTAAATTGAATACAAAGTTATTTTACAAACAAACAAATAAGACTGTATTATTTATACTTTAAGTTAAACAACAATTAAAGTTAGTAATTTTTTTACTTAATTCAAAGATTTGTTAAGCTTTACAAATTAATTCTAATGGAGAACTTTGTACATTGTTAATAATAAAAATATTTTAAAGTGTTCTAAATATTAATAAATATAAAAATCTATAAAATTATTTTCCTAATAGATAAAGTTTAATAACAATTACATAGGATTTTTTGGGGATTTGTGGGGCTATAAAGAATAACACTTAAATACCTATTTAAATTAAAATTAAATTTTTTTTTAAGCTTAACAAGAGCAAAAAATTAAAAAAAATATTTTTTAATATTTTAAATTTTTTAATATTAAATATTATCTCTTTAGAGCTTTTCAAGCAAGTTTAAATTAAGTATTAATTATTTATAAAAATACATATATTTTTTCTATTTATCATTTATAAATAAATTAATTCATCTAACAAATTTATACAATAAGTTTAACGACTGCTGGGTATCTGCTAGTCGGGCATGCTCAGCATGCTACCCTGCTGGGTTACATTCTCTTGCCACTGCATAGGCTTTCTCGCTAGGGTATCTGTAGCTGATTGCGTATACGACAAGTTGTCCCCAGTTGCGATCTCTGGGTCAGCCCAGCGGGGCGGGGGCAAGGCGGGGGGCGTGGCATAGCTGCTTACAACAGCTACTTTTTATTTTTATTATTTTTTTTTTATTTTTTTGGGTTATCCAAGTCGCAGTCGCTGCTGGCGTCGCTGCTGGCGTCGACGTCGACGTCGCTGTAAGTGCTCGAAAGTCAATTTTGAATTTAAAATACACCACGTAACGCAATATGTTGATCTTTTGAATACGAATGCGCAATCCACGACTTGTTTTGTCCTGCCTCGCCAGAGGGGGCGTGGCAGGGGGCGGGCGGATAGAGGGAGGGGGCAAAAAGGGGCACTGAATACGAAATGTGTACGCAAAATGGCAGCACAAGCTGAAATACAAACAGATATAAACGGGAGTCTGCGCTAGGGCCAAAGCATGGCCAGCAGATACCCTGTAAGTGAAGGGAAAGTGGGTGGGAAACATAAAAAAGTGTGCTAAATACAATTTTGGGACTCTTAAAAAAGCTTTAGATATAATTTAGTACATCTAAGAAAGATGTTAATAAATATAAAAATAAATCAAAGTAATACCTCGTAAATTTTTTAGCAATTAAAGTAAAGTGTAAAAAAAATTTAAATTTAAATAATCTTATGTAAAAAAAAATATTTTATATTTAAAAGTTTTAATTAATTCAATTATTAATGATTTAAATTAATAAATAAAACAAAAATTATAGAAATGTGTATTAAAAAAACAAAATGTTTATGAACAGCAGAATATAGAAAATAGTAAGAATAATGAAATAATAATTAATAATAATAATATAATAAGAAGAACTTATATAAAAAAATCATTTGGTTTAAGGGCAATAAAAATAATACATTTTTGCCCACAACTTTGTAAACTTTAAACAATGGATAATATATAAAAATATGATATATAATTGACTTATAACTGATGCCACATAAAAAAAGCCAAATTAGGAATATATATTTTCGTGATTAAACAAAAATTAAAAAATATAAGAGCTAAAAATTGTAGGCCAAATTTGATTGTAAATAATTGTAAAAAATGAATATAAATTATTTTAATTTAGGGAATATTTGGAAGGCTTTTTGACGACTTCAAATAAGAACTTATAAATGGGTTAAGGTATACAAAAAATAATCTATTATTATAACTAACATGTTAAACAAAACAGACAATAAATTTCCTGTTAAGGAACTTTATAAAAAAAAAAAAAAAGGAATTTAAAATTTATTTAATTCAAAAGCAATTCAAATTATTTAAAGCTTAAAGCTAATGCTTGAAATAATAAATATTTATATATTCAATATTTATATAATATTATATTATTGTAATATTATATTATTATACTCTTACATTATTTTTTTTTATTATTTATTATACAGTTATATTTTTATATTAATTTACTAGTACTTTATTTTAATATTACATTATTATATTATTTTTATATAATTATATAATTATACTTATTTATTATTATATTTATTATTATTAAATTATTATATTATTTTTTTTTATTATATAAATGTATTAATTTCTAATTATATTATAATATTATAATTATTATAATTACTATATTATCATATATTTATATTATTATATTATTTTATTATTTTTTATCATTATATAATTATATTATTACACTAATTTATTAATACATTATTATATTACTATTATATAATATTTTTTCATTTTATATAAATATATCTCTATATTAATATTATATTATTATATTTTTATATTATTACATTAATTTTTTATTACATAAATTTTTATTCTTATATAATTATATTATTATACTAATTTATTAATACATTAATATTATAATAGTAATATTATATATTATTTTTTCAATTTATATAAATATATCTCTATATTAATATTATATTATTATATTTTTATATTATTACATTAATTTTGTATTATTTATTATTAAATTTTTATATTACTATTATATATTATTTTTCATTATTATTTTATTAATATGCTATTCTATTACTATATTTTTATAATATTTTAATATTATATGTTTATATTTGAGTTTCAATTAGTTAACTTTTAACAGAGACAAAATTCACTCTCAAAAAACGTCGACTTTAAGTTAACATTTATTAAATACTTATTTTGCTTTCTATTTTTTTTCAATTTTGCCACCTTTTAAAGTCTTAAACAAAAAAAAAGAGAACATGAAAAAAGCGATGACAAAGGAAGGGGAATAAATAAAGATATTGGATAACTGCTGAAAAGGGATAAAAACTGAATTCAAGCTGGCTGCACACACATTTCCAATAATTGCAGGGTATGTACAACACACTCGCACACACACACACACACACACACACACACATGCACGCGCACAAATTTAAATAAACTTTAGTAATAAAATGTCGTTTACAAGTGGCAAGTGTCGAATTTGAGACTGAGGCTGAGACTTTTGACTGACTGTCAAACGGGGCAGACGAACGGCTTATAGAAGGGAAAAGGGAAAAGGGGAAGGGGGAGGGGCAGGGGGTGTGTGGCTTAGGTGGAAAGCCAGTCGACGTCGTTGAGTTGATGCCCCAATGCCGAACAACGTATTAATTTTGTGTATCAAAATAAACTTATTCTTGCTGGCGTTCCCTGCTCCGCAAAAAGCCAACAGAGACAAACACAGGTCTGAAAGGGGCGCTGATAGGGGGGGGGGCGTGGCAGTGTTACGTTACCAGAATGGGAGGCATGTATAAATATCTACATCACGTTCCGTGCTGGGGAATGCCAATGTAAATATTTTCAAACTTTGATGAAATAATCAAGGTAAACAGTAAATGTCGCCGTCGTTGTGCTCCTTGCTGTTGTCCTTGTCGTTGCCAATGCGGCCGTGCTTCGCATCGTTCCTTTATCCTTAGCCACAGCCAGAGATGGCAGCGTGTCGTGACACGAGGCACGTGACTCGTGTCTCTTTCTGAAAAATATTTATAGTTGAAAAGATTAGTTAAAGTATAAGCATTAAATAAATATATTAATTACATTTTAAACTCAAGCTATATACTTTATAAACAAATCAACAATAAATAAATGAAACATTATAAGTATATAAAAAATATGCTTTAATTATTAGCTTTTATTACAACTAATTCATAAGATCAAACAAAAATATTGTCCTAGAAAAATTCCTTTAAAATATATAAAATTTAGTTAAATAAAATAAAATATAAACATAATAATAAAACAATAATATATACTTTATTCAGAGTGTGCCAATTAAATATACATATATTTTAACTTATTTTGCAACTTAATCTTAAGATCGAAGATTGCTGTTGACAAAAAAAAATATCAGAAAATTTATAAAATAAAAAACCTTAATATATTATTTATTTATTTGTTAAAGGTAATAGATTTTTTTTACTAACAAAAACTAATAAATAAATAAATAAATAAATAAATCAAAATAAATTAATAAATAAATAAATAAATAAATAAATAAATAAA
>SCDZ01001209.1:0-12090 GCA_004143845.1 Drosophila lacertosa | reverse complement strand
CAGTGGGCATGGGTGTATTAATATGTGGTTGAACAGTGGGTATTAATATAGTGAAAAAAAGGGGTAGGGGAAATACTAAATATGTCACTATATATATATAAAATAGCGGATCCGGCAAACTTTATCTCACCCAAATTTGACGCCTTCATTTAACCCCAGAGTGAAAATAATATATCAAAAATAATAATTTATTTGAACCAATTCGCAAGCTGTGCAGCCAACAGATCCACAAATAAGTGGTGCAAAAAACCCGCATTTTAACGAACAACGTAAGCCACAGTATCAGCCCAGTCAACGTTGGGGTAGGGTCCAAAATAACTGCAACGCACCTGTACCAATGGAAGTTGATCCCTCAATGTCTAAGTTGTTGATACCATCACAAGCTCCGGCATACGTCAACTCTAGTAACCCTCAGGCTTACAAACGAATAAACACTTCTGACCGATCAATAGATCAGAGTCGTCAAAGAATAAACCATACTACGCAGAATCAAGAAGTTGAGTCTAAGGAGTATGAAGCTGATAGCGGATGAATCAAATGAAGACTCTAACCCTATAAATTTGATGCCTTTCACACGGGTGCGGCTAAAAGGAGTCCGCCCGATCGATACACCATATACCATCCACTCAATTCATGGCACAACTAAAATATCACAAAAGTGCTATGTATTAATGTTTGGGAAGAAAGCAACATTTTTTCTTCTCTCAGATCGGGTTCATAGGCCTCGATCTGTTAACACAGGTCGGAGAACTACTTTGCCTCAACACTAGCCAATTCAAATTTGGTAATCAATCGGAACCGATCTTGTACCATAGGTGGGTAAATATCAATTTCACTAACGTGGACTGCGCTGACGCACCCCATCAATAAGAGACAGGTTCTTTAAATTGTTAATGAATAGGGAGAACACCTTTGCAGACGCTAATGAAGCACTCCCTTACAACACTTCCGTAGTAGCCACCATAAGGACTACAAACAAAAAACCTATCTATGCCAAGATGTACCCATACAACAACCCTCTTTGGGTGGTTTATAAAAAAAGCACGGATGATAAAGGCAATCTTTGGACCCTTTGGACTGAAAAATGCGGCCAGCATTTTTCAATGAACGACTGACGACATATCGCGAGAGCAAATCGGCGAATCGTGTTATGACTGTGTAGATGAAGTCATCGATTTTTTTAATGATGAGGGGTCTCAGGGGTGAAAGATCTTAACATTTCCACAGACCATCAGCCTTTGGCCTTCGCCGTGTCTGAGTCTAACCCTAACGCTAAAATCAAACGATGAAAGGCACGCATTGACGAATATAATGCGCGCATTTTCTACAAGCCAGGCAAAGAGAACTTGGGCGCTGATGCCTTGTCCAGGCACGGCTCATAGCCAACTATCCCTGAATTGCACCTTTGAATCTACTAAGAAACCAGATAGGTTTTGAAGCGCTCTTTTTTTGAAACGTAGCTTCATTCTGTTTGGAAATGAAAAGCGTCACTTTCTAAATTATTATTAAAGTAGTCAAGCCTAATGCAGTAAATGCACTACTATGTGATTTACACACTTTAGCGCTGGTACAGCATAAATTGGTTCGGAAATTTCGAGCAACAAAATTCTGGCACTGTAGAAATCGAGTTACGGATATTGTCAGTATTAGTGAGAGAAAAGAAATTCTCGTCACGGAGTACAACAGGGCTCACAGAGCAGCCCAAGACAATGTCAAACAGGTGTTAAGGAATATTAATTCCCAAAAATTACAAAGATTGCCAATGAAATCGTGCAGAACTGCAAGGTCAGCGCAAAATACGATATACATCCTAAAAACCAGCATCTCGGTAAGACACCGATTCCTTCGCATGCAGGGGAAATGTTACGTATTTACATTTTCTCAACTTAGCTATAGTTCAGATAATTCAATCAATTGCAGCTCATGAATTTCTATCCGGCGGCCAAATCAATCCATTACGGCAATCCTCATGTAAGTCATCGATTTCACAAAGTTTTTATATGCGATACCAGTACACTGTACTTAAATTCATTTCCGCAAATTAAAAACACCAGCAACCGTAAATTCCATATTAACTCCATGTTTTTAAATTGCCTGTATATTTCTTTAAAGCTATCATATGACGACACCTGTATTTAAATATTATCGATATTCTACTCATTTTGGCACTGTTAGTTTATTAGGAAATTGACATCTTTTCGCAGTAGCAAATTGATTATTTGTATTTAAATACATTGATTTAGCAAAAATCTGGATTAAATTGCCAAAAAGTTAAATTTAACTAACAAAAACATTGCCTTAAAATGCCTATTAATGATGTTTAACATCAAAATAACATCAAGTTACAGTCTGACGTTTCAGTAAGAATTCAGTGATACATAGGAAAATAATCGATTTGAGTTACGACCAGTAATCGGCAGTATCTATGCACATACAGTACTTGCACGTTAGTGTACTTGCATATTAAACCATGCCCATTTCTTAAAGGTAAATTTTGGATAAACAATTTGTTATTTTTAATCAAAAAAACTTTAAAATTACTTACAATATGTATTACTTTCAGTTGCCACTGTAATTTAATTGCAACTACGATACTGACCATATTAAATTCTCACGTGGTTTGCTTATATTCAAGAAATTTTAATAATATCAAATATAAAAATGATAAAGTTAAGTTTAATCTATACCCGCGCCCAAAGAAGATACCTTTCACACTTTTCAAATGCATTCAATAATTTGGCGAATCAAGGTGCATCAAGTGTACTTATCCCGACTGACAATATTCGGGAAAAAGCCATTAATTTGGATTTAGATGTGTTTATTAACCATGAAAATAGACAAATGGATTTGTTGGACAAATTAGTCAAGCTCAGGTATTTGTAATTTAAAAGAAATGTTCTTTTCTTACTCAAATATGTTTTGTTTACTTCAGAAAACAGAAGCTATGTACCAATGTACCACTCTTGCCAAATATTTTGGTTAAACAGCTAATAGACTACTCGGGTCCACAGGAGGCCATAAGTGTATTGCGAAAGCCTTTGCAGTATGGAATATTTATTGATACATTTACCGGTTGTCATTTAATAGACTTTCTGTCACACAATGGCAATGTTCGGGAAGCGGCACAAGTTGCAGCTCTACTGGTGGATCGAGAATTATGCAACAACGAATTCGTCGCTACCCTGTCTATTCAATCACTTTACGCTTTTGTTAAAGACTACAAACCAAACCCACAGGAAAAAATTGAGGAGCCGGAGGAAGTGGTATGTATTTTAAAGTTATATTAAAATGGTCAATTTAAATTTTTCTACTTTAGGAAAAAGTTCGTGTAAAATTTATACGCAACCACATTGTAAATCCAAAGGTAAAAACAGAAGAGCAAATATTGGGAGAGGCCCTGATAAAATTGGGCTTAAGCGCAAGCTTGGATAAGCAAATTGCTAAGAATGCATCATTACTTGGCTTTGTTTTATGTAGTCGCATTGCTGATGCAGAAAAGTGTCTTGCACAAAACGAAAAAGTGTTTTTTAAAGATGTCTTGCTAGCGTCCCTTAAAGTAATTGCCAGCCTAGAAGAAAACACCGCTTCAGATTTGAAAAGTAATATAGACAAGCAACTCGCAGACAGTTTACATGCAAGTGATTTTGCTGAGATTTTAGATTCCCGTGTAAAGCTATTGGCCGCAAATATTGAGCCACAGCTCATATCAGAATACGCTGCAAAATTAAAAAATTGGGAAATGCAATTTCAAAACGCAGTTAATGAGCAAATTAAACTTCAGGATGAAAAAAATCGTGTCAATAGCATTGAAACTACGTTGAGCGAGTTGCAATCAACTCGTCAAAGTCTGTGGTTCTTTGAAAATAAAGAAGATATTGAAATCCAAATATTTAAAAAGAAAGTATATTATCCCAAGCGGTGGTTTGGAAAAAAGAAGAAGCCTAAGGCGGTTGATGAGTTCTATGTGCCACCAACCGTTTCTCGAGGAAACTGATTTTAACTTTTGTGTAGACATATATACAATAAACGAAATCAGTCCAGTTTTTAAGATTTAATTAAAGTACTGGAAAAAAACAAAGTTTGAATGTTGTTTCATTTTCGAACGGTCAATTTTTTTAAATTACCATAACGGAACATTGAGGGTCACAGTTATATTCATTCCATCTCAGGTTACAACATTTTTATAACTTTTTGAGTTTTCATAAATTTTAAATATTAAAAACTAATCGTCTGTCATTTATGCATGGCCGAAGGCAGAGCAGTTTTTAAAACACGCTGTCCTGGTGCTGAAGGCGATAGATTAATCGGCGATGGTAAATCATGTCTCTTGTCCTGTATAGTGAGAGGTAAGAACTGCTGCTGCTTCTTTTTTCGATTCATATTCATTGGATGAGTATTGTCGTTCTTTCCGAACAGTATAGTTAGATGGACTGCGCAGAATATGCCCAAACTCTTTAAGTTACAAAAGCATATTAGAATTGATATGTTTTATATAGTATTTTAAAATTAAAGTTTACCTGAAGTATAGCTATAATGGCGGCTCCAAAAGCAGTGATAAGCAGACGACTTTTTATTTGCTCCGACACAACGGCTAAGCAACCCCGCTTGTAGTGAGTATCACATGCCGATTCATACGCGTGCTCAGGACGAGAGCAACAGGACCAGGGCAAAGAAAGTCGACGATAATCAAGTGGCCCATCGACTCCGCAGCATTGCAGCTAAAAGCATATAGGTACAAAATGGTTTAGCAAAAAATAACATTTATCAGTTTATGACTTATTACAACTCGGTTATACATTATTACAATATTAATTATATGATTAAAACAATTTGTCACCCTCTTCAATAAAAATAATTAAAACTAAAGGTCTTACCGATAATACATTAGTCAAGTACATATGCATATATAAATATATATTATGTGTTATTGTTAAAAGGGGTCTAGTCTGAAAAGCCTGTGTTATCAGTACGTAAACAAAATTAGTGCTATTAAATTAAAATCACATGTTGCTTCTGTGTCCGTTCTTTGACTGACTTTATATTTATTGATTACATTGAAGATGAAAACTTTAAATAACAAAATAAGTTATAAGTCATTAAAGGTACTTTATATGTTCGCTTACCTGAGATTGCATACGATTCCATAAATGTAAGTTATCAACTTTAGTCCTTGAAAACTTGTCTAAGAATTCTACAAAAGAATCGTCAATGAAAATCTCTACAGAAGTAGGAAGATTTTCTCGCATTGCCAAGGACCAACCACAGATAATGAATTGAACACATATACAAGCCACTAAAAGAGCTGCAAACTAAAAGAATATACAACATTACGTATTTACATACATATGTACAAAATAACATCAAAAACTGAAAATGTCGTTGACTTACCATCCCAAGCAGACATCGTTTTCGTTGATTGGTAGCTTGACAGCCCATCCAGCACAATATAAATGTAACAGGTCCCAGGCATAGGAGAATTGCGGCTGGTGCCCACAACTTATTTTGTACAATGCCATAATAAACTGAGTGCCCCCATAAAAGAGATGTTCCCAAAAATATTTGAGCTGCTCCTGTAAGCTGGACAATTAAACATGTAATACAACAAAAGCATTACAAAAATTTGGTTTTTATTTAAATAATTCTTATTATTTTTATTACTATTAATTAACGTAGTCACGGATCGCTTTAATCGTCGAGGTTTGATTGTAACATAACTTTCCCCCTGAATCAGGTAAGATGGTTCTAGTCGAGAGAACCCGACTAACAGAAACTCTCAACCGTGCTGTAAATACGAATATATATATATTCCCCTATGTATTCAGACATATGAACAATAGCAATAGTGCGCCTTTTTAAAACTATCCGAATATATCAAGTGTTCCACATTATCTAAAATCAACAGAAGACTTTGAGCTCCCACGAATCTAATATTGTGGAAATCGATGACATCAAGATTCTTGCGGGGTAATGATTTCCTTTCCGAGAGTTCCTAGAATGGTTTTTCATTCGATCATTAAAGATCACACATCCGTCTAAGTTAAGGCCAGTGCATACTTATGATTTTGACCCCAGCTGCTTACTCCAATAACATACTACCATTTTCGAATCCTGGGAAAGGCCCTAAAAAAAGTTTAATCATCTGGCTAAGATCTGTTATATAACGGACAAAGGCGCATAATTCAGCACAAAATAGATTTGGCCCAAGGCAATTAAACTGCTTCAGTCATATACCATGAAGAGAAAGGCTAATTTGGAAAATGTAGTCATGCAGACATCGTCAACCATGGGAACACCTTACTTAAAGAATGCCGCTCAGAATTTGGAATCATGTGCCATCATTGGCATCTCTAATAAAATCAACTCGTAATAATACACCTGAAAAGCGTGCAAACTGCGAAGATCAACCAAAGTTCGACATTACCAAAGAAAAACAAACTAGTCAGTCAAGCTCTCCGATCATTAACGATGGCCCAAGATTGAGCTTATACAAAGCGAAGTGTTGTCTAAAAACCCTAGCCTCTCATATGCAAGTCCAAGCTAAGATGTTTTCAGTACTGTAAGGTCTGGCTAACTTGCTGTGCTGTACACGTTACAGATAGGTCAGATCATATACATATCAATACCATTATATATATCAACAGATGCCAAAATCCCGTTGCTGATGCGATGCAAGTTATAAGACCATTGAACTAAAACGATTACGTTTAATTCAAAACACAAGCCACTTGGCGGGCTGCATCAGATGACCGCTTATGATGTTGCACCACCTAAATACTCTTTATACTTTAGCTCTTCACTTTGATAACTGTGTACAGCCAGCGAATTCTAATTAGGGAGCTATTCCGTATACTTGGCTCTTATTATTATTAATAGAGCTTACCGTTACCAGTCCGACATCACTAGCGTTTTTAGTGTGTGCGGGCAACTCGCCTAACATCACTACTGTCCAAGTTTTGCTTGATGTATGTGCATTGGTCGGAACAATAGGATCGATTAAAACGCCATTTACGGCGCACATTTTGACTGAATGTGGCAGACTGCATCATAGTAATTTTGGCAATAAAACTAAGGCTGTTCTGATTAGCTTTCGAAAGTCTATTTAGAGCTACAATATATTGGAAGTAATGTTGGGCATCAGACTCAATGTCCGAGAACGCTTGGCTTTGCAAGTACAAAGAAACGTCGAAAAAAATATAGAGAGATAAAGGCAACAATAAAGGCAAAATTCGTTATAAAGACACAGTTTTTTTTAAGAAATTTCGAACACATTTAATACTGAATATAAATTTGAATCTCTATGCTGTATTTTTTTGGAAACCCACCTTGCCCACCAATTGGAAAACAAAACCAACAAACCTTATATCAAATAATAAACTCAAGGTCTATTTGTAGCTTTGGATAATCTTTTGAAGTTGGAGATATTGTTCACGAATTTATTATTTTCTATATTTGTAACGCAAATAGGATATGTTTTAGCCGAACATTCCCGACGAGAGCCTGCTTACTTCATTTATGTTGAATGTTAATGTTGTTTTCTTTTTCGTATTGTATGAAGCTGTAAAACAATTTGTATTCTTCTTATTAAAGTAATGCTAATGCCATTTACCTTTTCCAATTAGGAAAATGCACTACTCATAATTGCATTTTTCTTTGGATGCAAATATGTTTAATGTTAACTTAAATCCCCATAATAATGTACAAATCATTGCAAGCATAGATACACATAAGTATATATGTTTGCATGCAGCTAGCTGTGTATGTGTCATATATATAGATTGTAAGTAGTTCAAGGTTGTCTCCAGATGTTAACGTTTTCGCATGTGCGTAAATGAAATTATGCGTAATATACAAAAACTTTACAGCAGGTAGGCAGTTCGTAATTGATATGAGTGTATGTATATCTGTATCCATGTAATAATAACGAACGACCAAATGTATTTTACGTAAAACACAAAATTATTTATATGGCCCTTCTGCTAATCATAACATAAATACAGGCGACTGTTAAAGCTTGTTCTTAAATATGCGGACTTATTGCAGTTAATACATAATACATTTTACACAATTAATTGTGTATATATATGTATATATCCTTAAAAACTTTATTTATATAATATATTTTTAATAAACCAAAAATGTAATTATGCACTTATATTTACTTAAGTTTGCAATAACGAATGTTGCATCACAAATGTTCCCAATAACATATGTATATGTATACGTAAATGTACATAAAAGGCTTACAGGAGTAAATGAAAATGAGAGATTATTGTTGTTACTTACCGCCAAGAGGAACACATAACTGTAAACTAAATATTTAAAACATTTTATCTTTTTTGGTAGAGCCATATTATGGGATTTGCTCTTCGTATTTTATATATTCTCCAAATATATTCGCTTAATGTTTTTGATACTGCCGTTCAAACAATCACTTATACAAGGTTCATCTATGTAAGCACAGATTTGTGTAAAATATTAACATATTACATACATATGTATATATTTACATTGGTAAAAGCCTATATGTATGTACACATAAATAAATAAACATAGATATATACATAAGCGACTTGCATATATTTATGAGTGTACATATAAAAATGGGGATATACCAAATGAAGCAATTTATTTAATTATATTTTTTGTTCAATTGTTTATATGCATTTAGATGTGCATTTGTATCTGCATACAAATGTTTGCCAAAGTAAATTGACATGAGTTGGGCGGGTGAAGTATTTTCATAGCCTTCACTGAAAATTTTGAATTTCCCTCTTAAATTGCTTTTCTTTTGAGATAAGGTCAACTTAAAATATTTAACACAGTACATTAACACTTTGGTATTGATATTTCTGAACTTCACAGTACTAAATTTTAACTAAAAATAACTGTTAATGACAAACTTGAAGCGACTAAAAACGTTCATGGATAAAAACGCGCAGTTTATGGTCTGACGCTTCGTTCCTTGTTTTGTTATACTTTTGCAATTTAACAGTGCAAATATTATCTATAACCGTTGGCTCGGTTGCAATCAGCCAACTTCTTACGATATTAGGTCGATGACAGAGCCACGTTGGCGCTAATTTTGCTTTGGTTCTAATCTTGTTTCAAATTAAAATTGACATACAATTATGTGAAACAATATTTATTTAATTTGAAGATATTATTCGTAAGAATTCATTTGTAGCACACTTTATATATATTCTGTTATTTGCATTTTTAACGAATTTCTGCTTGATGTCTGCCAGATTATACAGCTTAGATACATAGTTTGCTTGCAAGGTGAAAGGTATATATTTTATTTGCCAATAACCATCCTCATGTCAAACGTATATTTTGGCTCTTTTGAATCTTGCAATTTATAACAGTGAAGAACACAGTGTAAAGAAGTCTGTATATTTTTGGTAAGAGTTGCCACCTTTGGCAAAAAAATAAATTTCCCTTTAAATCAATTTATTAATTTTGCAGTCGAGAGTTGCCAATAGCTCTGTAATCGTCCACAGCGTTATACCAAAAAAAAAAAATTTAAATGAAAAACATGTTGATGTGCGTAACGGTTTGAACCAGGTTATTCCCGAACATTAACCTGCCCGTTAGACAGCAGCACCAATAACACGAAAATGTTTAATTCTTAGTTCGGAATCGAATCGGCAATAATTAAAAACCAACTATGTGATTTTAATTTGTACTTAATGTTATCGAGTAGCATCATCGAGATCTTTAATTGTTCTGCGGCTTCAATTCATATAGAAGTAAAATGATTGAGAAATCATTAACAGCTCTTGTAATGACAAAAATAAAATTTTACATAAAGTTGAGACATTGAAATATTTTCTTTTCGTACTATCCGAGATCACTGCGTTCAAATAGACAGAAACATGGCTAAATTGACTTGTTATAGATTGAAATTGGTTGAACTTTGTATGTATATAAATTATCATTCAGTGAACCCATTGAAATTCTAAGTAATTTAGCTTCGCAAAGCTAATAGTTCTCGGTTTAAAGTATCTCATAGTTGAGCACTCCTAACTGTGCATGTTTTACTTCTAGAACGAATCGCAACTTAATGAAATAAATTATAAAGTAGGGAAGCTTAACTTAAACTAAAATTCAAAAACTCAAAAAATCTGATACAAAAACATATGGATTTCGTTTACCACTTCTTTTTTATAGTACATAAACGTAATTATAAATTAAATGGATATAGTATTAGTAATTCGTGTTGTTTTAAGGACATTTGCCATCTAAGTGGTATCTAACAGCCACCATTTATTTTCCAAGAATACATACCATAAGAATTTGGGGATGTAGCAGTGTACAAATCAATATCTATCGATAGAAGTAATATGTAGTGGGCTTCTGACATTAAAAAATACATTTCATGCCAACTTTAAGTTTTCATGTTTACTTAAAATTGTGGAACCAAATTTAAATTGTTTATATGAAACAGCGCCAATTTCGATGTCACTGGCTTATATTAATACACTAACGCCACTTACTGACATGCCCAAGAGTATAGAATGTATGGATTGTATAGAATGAAAAAACACATCAAGAGCCCGACCATATCCAAGCCCTGCATTGATAGCTTTTGAGAAAAACTCCCCCTTTAGTGGGCAGAAATTAGAAAAAAGACACACCATTATGAAGCTGGTATTTTTTCCAGTCTTATCCTGTGTAATAATATTTGTATTTATATTATAATATTATTATATATAGTCAAACAGAGAAATCAAAAAGCATCTGTGGGATTAATAAATATATATAAATATTTAAAAATTTAACAAAATCAATGTAAACCAAATCTGGTACTAATTAAGCCGAGGGATTAATTCAAACATCTCCATCATCATAGACATCCTCATATAGCAAAGACTGCTCCAATATATTATTAAATTAAAAACCAGCGCGAAAGCGATAGGGACGACAGAACTTTTCGGTTTATAATTGAGCAGAATATTAAAGTCTACCAATGCAAATAAAGGAAGTGGACATCACTTCTCTCCCTATTTTTATTTATTAATTTATTTGAAACGGTTGACTTTACGAGTGTTAATTCGAGTTATTAAAAGATAAATTACAAAAGATTACTTGCTAAAAGCCTAAAGAAAATAAAAGTAATTCTAATAACATCACCGATACGGTGGGGGTATTTTATTTGCCAGTCCGGCCAGCTATGCCCTTGTTCACAGCAAGTTTTGCCAGTGATGTAATAGAATCTACAGTCAAAGTGGATAAAACTAAATCTTATACTCACAAAATGAAGATATGAAAGTGAAAATTATAATAAATGTTAGGTAAAAAGAGAAAGATATAGAAATAGATGGCAAACCACTGATCCGGTGGGGTGAATATTTAGCCAGTCCGGCAAGCTATGAACCTTCTCAAAGCTGAGAGTGATCAGTGATTTGCCGAAGATATGCTGAAAGCAAGGATTTTATTAGGGGAAGAGAGATTTCAGAGAAGAATAAGTGATAGAGGGTATTATACTGAGTGCATAGTACCCGAAATGAATTGTGCAAGGCGTAATCCGTTGTGCACGTCGACAAAAGGAGAGGACAGTAGTTTCTAGTAGGTCGAAAGGGGACAAAGAAATTTAGACGTCCTAGAAAAACAACATCAAGTATCGTTGTACGGTTTGTTAGCGACGGGAGATTCAGGAGTAAACGCCTACTGGAGTACGATGGTAAACTCAGATTGGTATCCCAGTTTAAACCACATAAGGCAAAAAGCAAAAATTGCTTTTGAACGGACTCTATCCGATCCTGATGAATTTTATACTGCGGACTCCAAATGCCAAATACCAAAGATATGTATAGAAGTTTAGTAGTAAAAGGCTCGTTAAACTCTTTTGACCACCGTTTTATAAAACCTAGGACTCCCTTAGCTTCGTTTACTGTAGTGGATATGTGACTATTGAAACTTAGCTTAGAGTCCAGAAGAACACCAAGGTCTTTAACAGCCTTGATGCGTTGTAAAGGGAAATTATCTATGGTATAGCTAACTACATGGGGCATAGTATGGCTAAACGTCATAAACATACACTTAGAACAATTTAAATACAACTGATTGGCTGAACACCATAGTTGCATA